>JACRUU010000008.1:598125-603125 GCA_030449085.1 Kryptopterus vitreolus | reverse complement strand
GGTGGTGGGTGGTGGTAATGTGGTGTGGGTTGTGGTTTGGTAATGGTGCTTGTGGTGGTGTGGTATGGTGGTTGTGTTGTGTAATGGTTGGTGGTGATGGTGGTAGTGGTGGTGTGGTGTAATGGTGGTGGTGTGTGGTGGTGGTGGTGTGGTGGGTTAGTGGGGTGTAATGGTGTTGGTGGTGGTGTGTGAATGGTGTGAATGGTGTGGTGGTACTGGTGGTGGTGGTGGTAATGTGTGGGTTGGTGTAATTGGTGGTGTGTAATGGTGGTGGTTGGGTGCTTGTGTGTGTTGTGATGGTGGTGTGATGTGATGTGGTGGTGTGTGCGGTGGTGGTTGTGGTGGTGGTGCTAATGGTGGTGGTGGTTGGTGGTGGTGGGTGGTGTAATGGTGTGGTGATGGTGGTGGTGTAATGTGGTGGTGGTGGTGTGGTCTGGGTGTGTGCTGGTGTTGTGTGTGGTGTAATGGAGTGGTGGTTGTGGTGGTGTGGTGTATGGTGGTGATGGTGGTGATGTGGTGTTTGATGTGGTGGTTGTGTTGGGTGTGGTGGTAGTTGGTGTGGTGGGTGTGTGGGTGGTTGTAATGGTGGCGTGGTGGTGTTGTGTGATGCGTGATGTGGTGATTCACTGATGGTTGGAGTGGTTGGGAATGGTTGTGGTGTGTGTGTGTGAGTTGGTGGTTTGGATGGGGGTTTGGGTGGTGTGTGGTGGTGTTGGTGGTGTGTGTGTGGTGGTGTAATGGAGTGGTGTGTTGGTGTGGCGGTGGTGGTTGGTGTGGGTGGTGTGGTGTCTGGTGGTTGGTGGTGATGGTGGTGGGTGTGGTGGTGGTGTCCTGGTGTGTTGTGTTGTGTGTGTGGTGTGGTGTGGTGTGGGGGTGGTGTGTGGTGTTGTAATGGTTGTGGTGTTGTAATGGGTGGGGTGGATGTGGTGCTTGTTGGTGGTGTTGATGTGGTGGTGGTGATGTGGTGGTGTAATGGAGTGGTGATGTGGTCGTTGGTGTAATGGTGGTGTGGTGAGGTGTGTTGTTGTGTGGTGGTGTGTGTGTGTGTGTGGTGGTGGTTGTGGGTGGTGTGTGGTGGTGGTGTGATGGTGTAGGTGGTGGTGTGGATGATGAATGTGATGGTGTGGTGGTGTGTGTGGTGGTGGTGAGTGTCAGGTGGTTGACTGTGGTGTTGCTGGTGGTGGTGCTATGTGGTTACTGGTTGGTGGGTGGTGTGGTGTGACCTGTGGTGGTGGTGGAATGCCTGGTGGGTGGTGTTGTGGTGGTGTAATGGTGGTGTGGTGGTGGTGGTGGTGTGGAATTGGTGTGGTGGTGGTTGTTGGTGGGTGTGTTGAATGGTGGTGTTGTGGTGGTGTAATGTGTGGTGGTGGTGTAATGGTGGTGGTGGTGGTTGTGGTGGTGTAATGGTGTGGTGATGGTGGTGGTGTAATGGTGTGGTGTAATGGTGGTGGTGGTGTTGATGTGGGGTGTAATGGTGTGGTGGTGGTGGTGGTGATGTGGTGGTGTAATGGTGGTGTTGATGTGGTGGTGGTGATGTGGTGGGGTGGTGTGGTGGTGTGGTGGTGGTTGTGGTGGTGTATGGTGGGTGGTGTGGTGTTGAATGGTGGTGTTGATGTGGTGGTGTGGTGGTGGTGGTATGTGGTGGTGGTGGTGGTGTGGTGGTCGGTGGTGTAAGGTGGTGGTGGTCTGGTCTGTGTGGTGTGTTGGTGGTGGTGTTAATGGTGGTGTTGATGTGGTGGTGGTGTAATGGTGATGGTGTGGTGGTGGTTGTGGTGGTGTTGGTGTGGTGTGGTGGTGTGGTGGTGTAATGGTGTGGTGGTGGTGTGGTGGTGGTGATGTGGTGGTGTAATGGTGGTTGTGATGGTGGTGGTGCACACCCGCAGGGGTCCCATCAATAAGTGTGCTGTGTTAGTATTAGCTGTACAGGCCACGCCCACAATCGACAATAACGTCTTACAGAGTTTGTGTATGTTTGGCTCCGCCCCCTTAATCACAAGCGCACACCCGGTAACAAATCCGCTCCTGTAATTATTTACAGATAAATGGTGAAATATCGTGTAAACACTTAAAACAGAAGATGAACTGAAATCACGTCAAAATCAACGTCATAAACAAAAGCAGCGTGTTTGAGTGACAGCTGCCAATCATCTGCTGACTTCCACTTTGTGTGTTACTGAGTTATTGTGTGTGTGTGTGTGTGTGTGTGTGTGTGTGTGTGTGTGTGTGTGTGTGTGTGTGTGTGTGTGTAATTGCAGGTTTTCCCGGGGACGGGAGGAATGTGCTGCTTGTGAATCCCGCTTTATTTATGTGTATGAACTCGTCTCCGTCTTGAAGGCACTTTTAGGAACATGGCATCCGGTGGATTCAAGTCCAACGCCGCGACGGATTTCCTGGAGGAATGGAAGGCCAAGCGGGAGAAGATGCGTGCCAAGATGTTGGGGGACATCGCGGCGATCACCGGCGCCAACGCCATCACGAGCGGCGGCGCGAAGGCCCCGGAAACGCGATCCGTACCGGACCTCAACAGCTCCAACGGGAACCCGGAGCGGAGCGTCTCGGCGTCTCACGCGGTCACTCGCTCGGCTTCGTCTTCAGCCCTGACCAGGAGAGCGGACGAGGACGCGCACGCGGTACCGCCCCAGACCGCCACGCCGGCAGCCCGAGGACCCGACGCCAAGAAATCCTCGGAGAAATCCTCGGAGCCTGGAAGCGTCTCACCGTGTCCCGATAGTGACCTCGACAGTCCCAAAGGGAAGGAGAAGAAGAGTTCAGGGCCCAGCGCTCGTAAAGGGAAAGGTCAGATCGAGAAGAGGAAGCTGCGTGAGAAGCGACGCTCCACAGGAGTCGTCAGTATTCCGTCCAATGAGGTAAGAGCTGACAATCCGACATTCCCGTTTCAGGAATCCACCTTTTTTTTGTTGTTTTTTTATCCAAATAAAGCGCAGAGTAAAGGGGCGTGTCCAAGAACACCAGCCACGCCTCGACGGGACTCGAACCCACAACCTCCTGATACACAAAGTACTGATCAGTAACTGACACAACACTGACCTGAACTCACACACACACACACACACACACACACACACACACACACACAGGAAATGCACAACTACCTGACCTACCACACACACGTCTTCAAAAGGAAATATATCAGCATGTTAACAGTGTGTTTGGAACATGGATGGAACTCAGCGAGACGGTGCCTTGGGGGCATTTACACTAAGTTGCAGATGTCGGTGTGTTTCGGATGCCTGAGTCAGTTCTCCCGTATTTGGTCTGATCAGTGAAACCAGATGACAACAGACTGCCGTTCGCTCCGGTAGTACTGTTTGGTAAAGAATGTAGCCTATAGGGCAGTTTAGTTATACTGGAATAATGTATAGTTGGATAATTTGAAGTGAAAGATTTTGAGGAAATCAAAGCAGAATCCTGTAGGCAGATTCATTTGGAATATCCTTTGGGGCAGTTGGACATGATATAGCCTATAGGGCAGGTTAGTTATATTGGAATATCAGATTGTTAATTTTAGATAATTATATTGGGCAGTTTTCATCCGATGTGGCGATTTTTTTCCTGTTTCTTGTTTATAAAGCAGATTATTTAGATATATCAGTTCCTCAAACTGTACAATTATTTTTTATTAAAACTGTCAGTTTACTAGGTTGTTGCCCATAAGGCTATTTTTGTATAGATATATCAGTTCTACAGGATATATGGATTTTTTTTTTACCTATATAATGCCTTTTTATTAAAAAGTGTCATTTTACTAGGTTGGTTGCCTATAAGGCAGTTTTCATGATGCTGTGTGTTAGTGTGGTTATTTACCTCTGAACCAGTTTCTAATTACATCATGTGAGTTTTGCAGTTTTTCTGTCTAGAAAGCAGACGTTATATCAGTTCTCCAGCTTTTTTGTGGTTTATTTAATATTAAGTTCCACAGGTTTTTATTATGTTCAAGTCTTTCTTTTATTATATTGCCTCTTTTTGTGTTTTGCTGCCTGTAAGGCGCTTTTAATCAGAAATGCAAATTCTTTGGGTTTATTTCCTACGAGGCCATTTTTACATTCCCCTGGTTTACTGCCTATATGGCACTTTTCTTTTTTATTACAGTACGAGTTGCACATGTTCTACTAACGATGTTCAGTTCCCCAATAATACTAACTTTACATTTTTTAAATACATGTTTCTGAGATGTTCTGCCTATTGGGCAGTTTTAATTTCATTGCATGAATTCCTCCTATTTTTTTAGCTGTTCAGTTTTCTAAAATAAAAAGCTTCCGCTTTTTAGATTATAGTGTTTGGGTTCTTCAGGTTTGCTGCCTATCAGGCACTTTGTATAAAAGTGAGTTTCCCCATATTGTTTACTGATTATTTTTTGTAGTATTATCTGTTTTTCTTAAAGGTGATTCCTAGGGGTGCTGCCTAGAAGGCAGTTTTTAATCCTTGATGCCATTTCTCAAGGGTTACTGCTCATAAGGCACTTTTCATTCAGATTCATATTTGACATATTTTCATTTCCTTGGTAAAAACCACCTTTAAAGTTTTTTATTTAAACAGCATTGACGTTTCCCAGGTTCACAGCCTGTAAGGCAGTTTTTATTACACGATGCGAGTTCCCCAGGCGTCTCACATATTTAGCAGTTGATGTTGGAATCAGATCAGCGTCTTCCTCGCCTGTGCACATCCTGTTATTATCTTCTCCTCTGGGGCAGTATTAAGTAGTTTGGGAACTGGGCATGTGCCAGGCTTTAATGTTAGGGTTTCAGAGGGGGATCACACCGTGCCAGGCGTGTACACACATGCCCTACAGTCGCTCTGTAAAATCTCTCACACACACACACACACACACACACACACACACACACACCAGGAGAACAAGTGGAAGAACAATTTACTGATTTTTAATTTAAAAATTAGTTAAAAATGATTGGCAAAGATTTTACACACTGTGTGTGTGTGTGTGTGTGTGTACGTGTGTGTGTGTGTACGTGTGTGTGTGT
>JACRUU010000008.1:585625-588125 GCA_030449085.1 Kryptopterus vitreolus | reverse complement strand
GTGATCGACTACACCTGTGGACTGGCCACACCCACTGCGTGACCACACCCACTTTATAGCCAGCATGCTAATTGAGTAAATCTCTGGACCAGAAACCACGCCCACTGATTGACCACACCCACTGCCATTTACCATACATACTTTCTGACTGACCACGTCTGACCAATAACATTAATTGAAAATTCCAGTTGATTGGCCACACCCACTATCAGACTATATCCACGACTGACCACACCCACTGATAAAACACCCCCTAGCAGACTATATATACAGACTATATATATATATATATATACTGATTATTTACTTTGTTAATTAGGGTAATTAGAGCACTAATTAGAGGTAGTTAGAACAGGCCACACCCACAAGCCCTTATCAGTCGTAAGTCCACGCCCACAGTATGTTTTATTCCCATGTGATGGTACAGTGAGGTGGTTCTAAAGCGTGATGTGAATCAGGTGACGACGCCGATGTGGAACGCGGTGTAGATGAACACGGCGGGATGGTGAAGCTCCGCCCCCGTGGCGGGACGAGAGGGTTCATATCTGAGGTTAATTACAGGCTGATTTATTCCCACATCAGGAATCCGCTTCACATTTCTCCTCTTCATCACTCGCTAATCTCTTTCTCACGCCTCCTGCAGACCCGCAGATCCTCTCCAGAACCAGAACCCAAACTCGAGGAACGTCCCGAAACATCTCCTACATTCAATCTCATTATTCTGTATCTTCTGGAAGATGTTCCACTAGATGTTGTGGTGATTCGTTCATCTCCAAGGGCTTTAGTAACGTCTGGTGGAGGTGATGAGGTTCTGATGGAGGAGAGGAGGTTCTGATGGAGGTTCTAATGGAGGTGAGGAGGTTCTGATGGAGGTTCTGATGGAGGTGAGGAGGTTCTGATGGAGGTGAGGAGGTTCTAATGGAGGTGAGGAGGGTCTGATGGAAGTGTGCTCTCCAGTAGGGTTAGAGCTCTATTGCAGGAGATCCTGTAAGCCATGGAATGCAGATCTTGATGGATCCGGCTGGTGTTTTTTTCCTGCTGGACGTCTCCTCACTAAATTTCCTGCTCCTGAATCTGAAGATGTTTGTAGAAGAACCACATATGGATGGAATAGTCAGGCGTCCCAGAACTTCCGTCCACACTCGCCATGTTCATGTAGATGTTGGAGATGGAGTGATGCGGTAATGAAGGATAAGAAGATGGTGAGATTTTCATCTCTTTCTGAAAAGTGCAGCTTCTTTTTCTTTTCTTTTCGGGTGGAATTAACGGCTCCATCTGGCAGCGCATCTGCAAGTCAGCACACTCACTGCACACACGTGTGTGTGTGTGTGTGTGTGTGTGTGTGTGTGTGTGTGTGTGTGTGAGGGAGAAGAGAAGCTTTCCCTGGATAACATTCATCTGAAGTGAAAGGTGTGCGCTGAAGCGTGGAGCTCATTTTGAAGGTTTGGATGAAAGCCGTCTTCCCCCCGTCGTGTGCAGTTCAGAGCTCACGCTGCATTTATTCCCTTTATTTCTCCTCCTCCTTCACTCGCTCTCCGGGGTTTCTCACAGGACATGACACAAAACACACACGTCCTGCGTTCTAATAGTGATTTTACACCACGGTAGTGTAATAAAGGGCCGCCTTACACAAGCATTCATAACCCTTGGATAGTTACACGTCACGTTATAAGCACGTTATATTTATGATGCGCTTCACCCATCTGGACATGTGGAAAGAAGAAAGTCATTGTTCATTTAAAAAAAAAAGAAAAAGAATAAGAATTCTTGTTTACAGTTTACCAAAAGTCATGTAGAGACGCAGCAAACGTGTGGAAAACCACATCAGCCTGAACCAGTGTGGAACATGGTGGGGGTATCGTCATGCTGTGCGGATGCTGTTCTACACCTGGTCTGGCTGGATGGAGATAAAAACAGGGAAATCCTGGAAGAAAACCCATTTGAGGACATGAAACTGGGGCAGAGTTTCACCTTCCAGCAGGACATCGACCCTAAACATACAACGCAATGTTTTACATCCAAACATGATCATGTGTTTGTAACCGTCCAATCAGATCTAAATCCTGTCCAGGATCTCAATCTAATTACTGTTCGCTGACCTTCATCCAATCTGATTCACCTGGAGATGAAGAACTGTCTTTAGATGTGTAAAGGTGTAGACGAGTGAAGGAGTAGACGCGTGACGGTGTAGATGTATAAAGGTGTAGACGCGTGAAGGTGTAGATGTATAAAGGTGAAAACGAGTAAAGGTGTAAATGTGTGAAAGTGTAGACGCGTGAAGTTGTAGATGCGTGAATGTGTGGACGAGTAAAGGTGAAAACGAGTGAAGGTGTAGACGCTTGACTGTGTAGATGTATAAAGGTGTAGGTAGACGCGTAAAGGTGGTGAAAACGAGTGAAGGTGTAGACGCGTGACGGTGTAGACAAGTGAAGTGTAGATGGGGACGTGTAACAAGCACAACACACACTGTACAAGGACACACACACACACAACCACACTC
>JACRUU010000008.1:576151-581151 GCA_030449085.1 Kryptopterus vitreolus | reverse complement strand
AAAATAGACGTACTGCAGAGGTTTTTCTCACATGTGTCTCTTCCACATTTGCTGCAGGAATCTCCAGATATGTACGGCTTAACACCAGCGTAATTCCCCCTAAAAACAACACAATAACGTCATGACCACTCACTACCTCTACACAATAACGTCATGACCACTCATTACCACTACACAATAACGTCATGACCACTCATTACCACTGCACAATAACGTCGTGACCACTCACTACCACTACACAATAACGTCGTGACCACTCACTACCACTACACAATAACGTCGTGACCACTCACTACCACTACACAATAACGTCGTGACCACTCACTACCACTACACAATAACGTCGTGACCACTCACTACCACTACACAATAACGTCGTGACCACTCACTACCACTACACAATAACGTCGTGACCACTCACTACCACTACACAATAACGTCGTGACCACTCACTACCACTACACAATAACGTCGTGACCACCTCACTACCACTACACAATAACGTCGTGCCACTCACTACCACTACACAATAACGTCGTACCACCACTACACAATAACGTCGTGACCACCACTACACAATAACCGTGACTCATACTACCACTGAACACAATAACGTCGTGACCACTCACTACCACTACACAATAACGTCGTGACCACTCACTACCACTACACAATAACGTCGTGACCACCACTACCACTACCACTACACAATAACGTCGTGACCACTCACTACCACTACACAATAACGTCGTGGCCACTCACTACCACTACACAATAACGTCGTGACCGCTCACTACCACTACACAATAACGTCGTGACCACTCACTACCACTACACAATAACGTCGTGGCCGCTCACTACCACTACACAATAACGTCGTGACCACTCACTACCACTACACAATAACGTCGTGACCACTCACTACCACTACACAATAACGTCGTGACCACTCACTACCACTACACAATAACGTCGTGACCACTCACTACCACTACACAATAACGTCGTGACCACTCACTACCACTACACAATAACGTCGTGACCACTCACTACCACTACACAATAACGTCGTGACCACTCACTACCACTACACAATAACGTCGTGACCACTCACTACCACTACACAATAACGTCGTGACCACTCATTACCACTACACAATAACGTCGTGACCACCCACTACCACTACACAATAACGTCGTGGCCCTCACTACCACTACACAATAACGTCGTGACCACTCACTACCACTACACAATAACGTCGTGACCACTCACTACCACTACACAATAACGTCGTGACCACTCACTACCACTACACAATAACGTCGTGACCACTCACTACCACTACACAATAACGTCGTGACCACTCACTACCACTACACAATAACGTCGTGACCACTCACTACCACTACACAATAACGTCGTGACCACTCACTACCACTACACAATAACGTCGTGACCACTCACTACCACTACACAATAACGTCGTGACCACTCACTACCACTACACAATAACGTCGTGACCACTCACTACCACTACACAATAACGTCGTGACTCACTACCACTACACAATAACGTCGTGACCACTCACTACCACTACACAATAACGTCATGACCACTCACTACCACTACACAATAACGTCATGACCACTCACTACCACTACACAATAACGTCATGACCACTCACTACCACTACACAATAACGTCGTGACCACTCACTACCACTACACAATAACGTCATGACCACTGACCACTACCACTACACAATAACGTCGTGACCACTCACTACCACTACACAATAACGTCAATAACGTCGTGACCACTCATTACCACTACCACTCACTACCACTACACAATAACGTCAATAACGTCGTGACCACTCACTACCACTACACAATAACGTCGACCACTCACTACCACTACACAATAACGTCGTGACCACTCACTACCACTACACAATAACGTCGTGACCACTCACTACCACTACACAATAACGTCGTGACCACTCACTACCACTACACAATAACGTCGTGACCACTCACTACCACTACACAATAACGTCGTGACCACCCACTACCACTACACAATAACGTTGTGCCACTGAGCTCCTACCCGTATGTGAACACTGAATCCTGTGTAGTGAGTGTGTTTTCAGACTCACGCTGTTGCGTAGTTACACACAAATATGGCTCCTGGTCTGTGTGAGAATGTTGTTTCCTTCACACCATCAGGACACAGAATCACAGCACAGCCTAGTTTATACGTGTCTGCCCACACAACCTGTGTTTTACACACACATACACACACACACACACACACACACACACACAAGCTTTATGTAATAATTATGAGTTGTAGTGTTGCCATTTGTGTTGTGTTATAAACATTTAACACATGGAATATGTTTCCAAGATTCTCTCTGGATTTTCTCTCCTATCAGGTTTTATATACTGATCATCACACTGTACCTGCAAACAGTGTAAAGTATCAGTGTAAATATAAACAGTGTAAAGTATCAGTGTAAATATAAACAGTGTAAAGTATCAGTGTAAATATAAACAGTGTAAAGTATCAGTGTAAATATAAACAGTGTAAAGTATCAGTGTAAATATAAACAGTGTAAAGTATCAGTGTAAATATAAACAGTGTAAAGTATCAGTGTAAATATAAACAGTGTAAAGTATCAGTGTAAATATAAATAACGTTTTAGTGTAAATATAAACAGTGTAAAGTGTCAGTGTAAATATAAACAGTGTAAAGTATCAGTGTAAATATAAACAGTGTAAAGTATCAGTGTAAATATAAATAACGTTTTAGTGTAAATATAAACAGTGTAAATATAAAGTGTAGTAATCAGTGTAAAATAAACAGTGTAAAGTATCAGTGTAAATATAAACAGTGTAAAGTAAATATAAATCGTTTTAGTGTAAATAAACATAAACAGTGTAAATATAAAGTGTCAGTGTAAATATAAATAACGTTTTAGTGTAAATATAAACAGTGTAAAGTGTCAGTGTAAATATAAATAACGTTTTAGTGTAAATATAAACAGTGTAAAGTGTCAGTGTAAATATAAATAACGTTTTAGTGTAAATATAAACAGTGTAAATATAAACAGTGTAAAGTGTCAGTGTAAATATAAATAACGTTTTAGTGTAAATATAAACAGTGTAAATATAAACAGTGTAAAGTGTCAGTGTAAATATAAATAACGTTTTAGTGTAAATTATAAACAGTGTAAATATAAATAACGTTTAAATATAAATATAAACAGTGTAAATATAAATAACGTTTTAGTTTAAATATAAACAGTGTAAATATAAATAACGTTTTAGTGTAAATATAAATAAGTATCATTGTAAATAAGTGTAAATGTAAATAAGTGTTATGTTTGATTGTAAATAACAGGTAGGACCTGAAGTGAGTGTGTAGTGTAGAAAGGAGGTGTGAGGTGAAGGTACCTGTGTGTAATGGCCACAGACGCCGGTGCATTGGAGTGTGTTGTAATCGAACACATCCACCTCATTAACCCAGTCCTGTATCGCAAATCTCACGTCCAATGTTCTGGAACCAGCTCCGGCCCAGATGTTCTCCCCGACCGAGCGCCACACCGGGTGAGTTCGTCTCTGATTGTGTTTAAACACACAATGTCTCGCCCACGCTCGTGCCAGGACCTCCAGACCATCATCCCATGTCTGTCTCACACACACACACACACACACACACACACACACATAATATGACTAAAACCTTCATCCCGAGTCTCACAGCCCTGTTTATTTCCTACTTCTCCACCTCAGGTTCACCACACAGAGCAGGTTCCTCCATTCATCATGTATATACTGATATCAGCTGGATGGAGTGTGGTGATGATCACCAGCCTGATCACCAGTCTACATCCATTTTACACTCGACTCCACTGCGATCTCACTGCACCAGGAGTTGTCATTTGTGTTTTTTGTACTTTTATAAAGGACTTTTTTCCAGCTGGTCACGTCTCCACGTTTCCTCCTGATCAGTGTTTTACTGCATGATGACTTCTCCTTACCATGTACAGCATGTTGCTAGCAGAAGGCATGACGTTGGAACGAGCTTCGTTGTGCTTCTTCACACAGATGTCGATGAACTCCTGGTGTGTGATGTTAGGAAGTGAAATTTCCCTTGAGGAGAAAGAGATTAAGGGCAGGAGGACGAGATAGAGGGAGAGATAAAGAACAGTAGCCATGATGAGAGAACGAGTGTGAGCACACACACACACACACACACACACACACACCCCACCTCAAACAGGAAGGAAATGAGTGTACTGCTAAATGTGTCACTTTAAACATTAAAAACAAACACACACACACACACACACACACACACACACACACACTGTAAGGTAAAAATGGACTTTTAGCTGTTGTATGTATTACTTTAGAGATACTTTTGACAAACAAATGTGGAGTAAAGAAGGTAAATGTAATAAAAGGAATAAAGATGTAAAAGGTCTGTATGTGACGTCACACCGAGGTTCAGAATGATGAAGTAGAAACGGGACTGATTTTTGGAGTGAAATCACACTTCCTTTTTTGAAATAATAAATGGATAAAAAAGGCAGAAATTCACGATCGCTTTCTTGGATTCTTATTTTTACACAAAAGACTTTTTTGCTGACTTTTATCTTTTCTTTTTGCTTTTGATGAATTGCTCTTGCTGAAACTATTTACAGCATTTAGAAGACGTCCTTATCCAGAACGACTTCCAACGGAGAAATTGAGGGTTAAGGGCCTCGCCCAAGGGCCTCGCTCAAGGGCCTCGCTCAAGGGCCTCGCTCAAGGGCCCACTAGTGGCAGATTAGTGATGGTGGAATTTGAACCTGCGATCTTCTGTTCCGACGCCTTAATCACTGATCTCCAAACATCCTGTTTAATGTGTAAACGTCATATTTCACTTCATTTCATGATTTCCGCCAATAAAACGGACACACATACATACATACAAACACACACACACACA
>JACRUU010000008.1:566151-571151 GCA_030449085.1 Kryptopterus vitreolus | reverse complement strand
ATAGTCAGTATGAATATTTGTGTGTGTGTGTGTGTGTGTGTGTGTGTGTGTGTTGTGTGTGTAATGTGTGTGTGTGTGTGTTTGTGTATGTGTGTATAGTCAGTATGAATATGTGTGTGTGTGTGTGTGTTTGTGTAATGCTGTGTGTATGAGTGCAAACTTGTGATGATTGTGTTACAGCGTTGTGTTGGAATTCTGCGCCACCCATCTGTACAGAATAGTTGTAATTCAGCCACATTGGATGGTTTTTGATCCGGACTCGGCGTGAACTTGCTGCTGTGTTTTCGAGTTCGTTTCAGAGTTGTTTCTCCTTCGTTCAGCTGGTCATTTCTCCTTCATTTCTCCGTCATTTCTCCTTCATTTCTCCTTCATTTCTCCTTCATTTCTCCTTCATTTCTCCTTCATTTCTCCGTCATTTCTCCTTCATTTCTCCTTCATTTCTCATTTCTCCGTCATTTCTCCTTCATTTCTCCTTCATTTCTCCGTCATTTCTCCTTCATTTCTCCCATTTCTCCGTCATTTCTCCGTCATTTCTTTCATCGTCATTTCTCCGTCATTTCTCCTTCATTTCTCCGTCATTTCTCCGTCTCCGTCATTTCGTTTCTCCGTCATTTTCCTCATTTCTCCGTCGTTTCTCCTTCGTTTCTCCGTCATTTCTCCGTCATTTTCCGTCATTTCTCCTTCGTTTCTCCGTCATTTCTCCGTCATTTTCCCGTCATTTTTCCGTTGTTTCTCCGTCGTTTCTCCATCGTTTCTCCGTCATTTCTCCGTCGTTTCTCCTTCGTTTCTCCGTCATTTCTCCGTCATTTTCCCGTCATTTCTCCGTCGTTTCTCCTCGTCGTTTCTCCTTCGTTTCTCCTTCGTTTCTCCGTTTCTCCTTCGTTTCTCCTTCGTTTCTCCTTCGTTTCTCCTTCGTTTCTCCCGTTTCTCGTTTCTCCTTCGTTTCTCCTTCGTTTCTCCTTCGTTTCTCCTTCGTTTCTCCTTCGTTTCTCCTTCGTTTCTCCGTCGTTTCTCCGTCATTTCTCCTTCATTTCTCCGTCATTTCTCCTTCATTTCTCCTTCATTTCTCCTTCATTTCTCCTCATTTCTCCGTCATTTCTCCTCCGTCATTTCTCCGTCATTTCTCCGTCATTTCTCCTCATTTCTCCGTCATTTCTCCGTCATTTCTCCTTCATTTCTCCGTCATTTCTCCGTCGTTTCTCCGTCGTTTCTCCGTCATTTCTCCGTCGTTTCTTTCTCGTTGTTCTCGTTCGTCATTCTCCGTCATTTCTCCGTCATTTCTCCGTCATTTTTCGTTGTTTCTCCGTCGTTTCTCCTTCGTTTCTCCGTCGTTTCTCCGTCATTTCTCCGTCGTTTCTCCTTCGTTTCTCCTCGTTTCTCCGTCGTTTCTCCGTTTCTCCTTCGTTTCTCGTCTTCGTCATTTCTCCTTCGTTTCTCCGTCGTTTCTCCTTCGTTTCTCCTTCGTTTCTCCGTCGTTTCTCCGTCATTTCTCCGTCGTTTCTCCTTCGTTTCTCCGTCATTTCTCCGTCATTTCTCCTTCATTTCTCCTTCATTTCTCCTTCATTTCTCCTTCATTTCTCCTTCATTTCTCCTCCGTCATTTCCTTCATTTCTCCGTCATTTCTCCGTCATTTCTCCGTCATTTCTCCGTCATTTCTCCTTCATTTCTCCGTCATTTCTCCGTCATTTCTCCGCATTTCTCCTCCGTCATTTCTCCTTCTCCGTCCTTCGTTTCTCCTTCGTTTCTCCTTCGTTTCTCCTTCGTTTCTCCTTCGTTTCTCCTTCGTTTCTCCTTCGTTTCTCCTTCGTTTCTCCTTCGTTTCTCCTTCGTTTCTCCTTCGTTTCTCCTTCGTTTCTCCTTCGTTTCTCCTTCGTCATTTTCTCCTCCGTCGTTTCTCCTTCGTCATTTCTCCTTCATTTCTCCTTCATTTCTCCTTCGTTTCTCCGTCGTTTCTCCGTCATTTCTCCTTCGTTTCTCCATCATTTCTCCTTCATTTCTCCTTCAGGGTTTTTCAGTAGACACCAGAATTCATGGTTCCTTTTATCCCAGCATGTCTTCCAGCCCCAGACCCACACACTACCCCCACCACCCCCACTGGTTGTGTTCTTTTTCTGAAATGCGCTGTTATTGTAGAGTTTTTCCCAAAAATGGATGATGAAGAGATTTTCTGGCTAAACTGAGACGAGTTTTTATGTTCTTTGTGCTCAGGAGCGGTTCTGCCACGCAGGTCATTTTTACCCCCCGGTGTCTTTCTTATGGTGGAGTGCAGTGGAGTGATGAACGCTGACTGTATGTGAGGCGAGTGAGGTCTGCAGTTCTCTGGATGATGTTGTGGTGTTTTTGTGATGTCTTGGACGAGTTGTCGTTGCGCTCTTGGGGTCATTTTGTTCGAATGGTAACTCCTGAGAAGTTTCTCCACTGTTCCATGTTTTCAGCATTTGTGGCTCTCACTGTGGTTCACTGCAGTCCCAAAGATATGTGTGTGTGTGTATATATATGTGTGTGTGTGTGTGTATACTGTTTTCATTAGTATGTAACTGTGTACCTGTGTGTGTGTGTGTGTGTCAGGCCCTCACCCTGGCCCCGCCCCCTCCCCCCGTGGCCCCCCTGACAGTGTGCAGCAGGTCCAGAGGATGGTGGAACAGGAAGTGAGGAAAGAGAAAGCAAAAATCAACAACAACAATAAAGGCTATGTGTTTACGCTCATGCCTCTGTACGCCATCGGAGTCGGACTGTTCGCCGCGTACAAGTTCCTCAAGGTCATCTCAATGTCATCATCATACTAATACCAATCAGAGAAACACAGTGCTGAGTGTGTGTGTGTGTGTGTGTGTGTGTGTGTGTGTGTGTGTGTGTGTGTGTGTGTGTGTACAGATAAAATCTGCAGATGACACTCGCGCTCAGAAAGAAAGAACCGCCCGAGGACTTCGCAAATCTGAGGAGACAGGTGTGTGTGTTAGTGTGTGAATGTGTGCGTGAGTGTGTGTTAGTGTGCGTGTGCGCGAGTGTGTGTGTTAGCGGAGAGAGAATGTAGAAGAAATTATGATTTATTGTGTGTGTGTGTGTGTGTGTGTGTGTGTGTAGAGAATCAGTTGAATGAGCTTGAACAGCGTTTGGCTCAGACGGAGAAAATGCTGTGAACTCCATCCTCACACAACTCGACCCTCTGACTAACTGGTAATTACACACACACACACACACACACACACACACACACCAGGGACCATATAACTGTGAATTCGCTTAATGATGGTGTGTGTGTGTGTGTGTGGGTGTGTGTGTGTGTGTGTGTGTGTGTGTGTGTGTGTGTGTGTGTGCGTGCAGTGTGAAGTCAGTGGCGATGGAACAGAAGAATGAGATCATGACTCAGCTGCAGTGTATCAGACACTTAATGAAGAAACGAGGCATGCAGTACGCGCCAACAGGTACACACACACACACACACACACACACACACACACACACACACACACACACACACACACTGATGCATGATGAGTATGATTTTCATGAATGATTCAATGAATTTCCAAGTCAGGTCTGAGTCTTTAGGTTTAGAATTCGGGTTAAGATTAAGGTTTAGGGTTTAGGGTTTATGGTTAGGATTAGGAATTAGGATTAGGATCAAGGATTGTGGGTTTTGATTGGGGATTAGGAATGTGGATTGAGGGTTAGGATTAGGAGTTAGGATTAGGGTTATGATTGTGGATTAGGATTTAGGATTGAGGATTAGGGTTAGGATTGAGGGTTAGGATTGAGGATTAGGATTGTGGATTAGGATTTAGGATTAGGATTGAGGATTAGGATATAGGATTAGGATTAGGATTTAGGATTTAGGATTAAGATTAGGAATTAGGATTAGGATTTAGGATTAGGATTTAGGATTAGGATTAGGATTGAGGATTAGGATTTAGGATTAGGATTGAGGATTAGGATTTAGGATTAGGATTGAGGATTAGGATTGAGGATTAGGATTAGATTTAGGATTAGGATTAGGATAGAGGATTAGGATTAGATTTAGGATTAGGATTGAGGATTAGGATAGAGGATTAGGATTAGGATTAGGATTGAGTGTTGATGTATTTTGTTGGCTTGTGTTCGGGAAATGATGTTGTTTTTGAGTTTTAATGATCAGGACATCAGAGGTGTGATTTTGGGTGAATTGAAACCAGATGGGTTCACCACATTGGTTACGTGTGTGTGTGTGTGTGTGTGTGTGTGTGTGTGTGTGTGGCAGAGAGAGACAGTGTGTTTGCACTTTGTGTATGTATGTGTGTGTGTGTGTGTGTGTGTGTGTGCGAAGAAAGAACACCTCCCCTCTGATTGGTCGAGGCGTCGTCCCCCATTTCCTGTTTGTGCTTTCAGAGGCGTCATGTGAGCGTAACCTTGACAACCTGATCGAGTCGCTGAGCGTCATGGAAACCCTCGGCACGGAAACGACCCGAGAGACAGACGCCGCAGACGAGAGTCGCTGTTACATGCCGTCTCTGGAGGAGGAGCACGAGGACGCAGTGGGCGGAGCTATAACACATGACCAGGAGATGGAGGGGGAGCGTGATGAGAGAGTGGGCGTGGCTACAGAGGAGAGTGAGGAGGAGGATTTGTATAATGAGGAGCAGGGAGGAAGGAGTGATGAGGAGGGCGGGGCTAAAACGTGTCCAGCTGATCTGGGGGCGGGGCTTCGCAGGCGTAATCGACTTGAGTAGATGTCTGTGTGGATTTATTTATTATTGATGAATGAAAGTGAACGTTGGCGCTGATCCGGAATGATCCAGTGTGTGTGTGTGTGTGTGTGTGTGTGTGTGTGTGTGTGTGTGTGTGTGTGTGTGTGTGTGTGTGTGTGTGTGTGTGTGTGTGTGTGTGTGTGTGTGTGTGTGTGTGTGTGTGTGTGTGTGTTGTGTGTGTGTGTGTGTGTGTGTGTGTGTGTGTGTGTGTGTGGTGTGTCTGCATGAATTTATTGAGTTTTATTTTTTTATATTGCTGTAATGAAAACAACAAGC
>JACRUU010000008.1:561151-563651 GCA_030449085.1 Kryptopterus vitreolus | reverse complement strand
TTTTTTTTGACTCTGTACTTTGTTGACGTGCTTTTAGCAGCAGTTCCAGTCTTTCTGTCCTTCCAATCCTCTTTCTCTCCATCCTCATCGCAATCCCTGCTGCAGAAATCCACCTCCACAGCCGGATGATTCCCAGTGGTTAAGGTGTTCACGGGTTCAAACCCCTTTACCACCAAACTGCCACTAGTGGGCCCTTGAGCGAGGCCCTTAACCCTCAATTGCTCAGTTTTAAGTCGCTCTGTTTAAGGGCGTCTGCCAAATACTGTAAATGATTCCAAACCCCAATCTTCACTGTGGGATGGTTTGTGCAGTTGATGAGCGAAGCTTGATTTCCTCCAGACATAAAGCTTAGAATGGAGGCCAAACAGTTCCATCTTCCACACAGTCTGAGCTTCCATGGGTTTTACAGTGAGGAGACGCTTCTGTCCAACCGCTCTGCCATAAAGCTCAGATCAGCGGAGGTCTGCAGTGAAGGTTGCCCTTCTGGAACTTTGTCCATCCCTTCACAGGACCTCTGGAGGACAGTCAGAGTGACCAGCAGGTTCTTGTGGTTCAGAGTGACCAGCTCCTGGAAGAATCCTAGATGTTCCACACGTCCTCCATGTGAGAATGATGGAGGTCTCTGTGCTCCGGGGAATCTTCAGTTCAACATCTGATTTACATCTTCTCTTGTTTGTGATGTTTTTCCAAATCATGTCCAATCTATAAACATTTCCACAATCAAGGTGTAGAAACATCTCAGCCCTGTTCAGGAGAAAGTGGGAGGTGTCTAAGTGTCTAGGAAGAGATATTTCAGTTGTTTACAGTAATGAATTTACACACACGTGTGTGTGTGTGTGTGTGTGTGTGTGTGTGTGTGTGTGTGTGTGTGTGTGTGTTTGTGTGTGTGTTGTGTTGGTGTGTGGGTGTGAGGAGAGAGAGAAATCTGAAGATAAACATGATCACAGTCTGACAGTGGCCTTGTTTCTTTACAGTAAGTCTGTGTGTGTGTGAATGAGAAATGTGTGTAGAATTTCCCGTGTTCATCTTTTAGACTGTAATTCCACTGAACAACAGCAGATGGAGCCAAACACAGGTTGAGGTTGGAGAAACAGAATTAGGATCGGCAGAGAGACGGGAAAAGTAGGCAGGAGGAGGTGGAGCAACAGGTGGAGATGTGAAAGAGAAAAGATGGGGGGAGGAGTAAAAGGGATGAGTAGAGGAGGGAGGAGTAGGAGTGAGTGAGTGAGGAGGAATAAGAGGAGGGAGTGATGTAGGAGGAGTGAGTGATGTAGTAGAAGGGAGTGATGTAGGAGTGAGTGAGTGAGGAGTAGGAGTGATGTAGTAGAAGGGAGTGATGTAGTGAGTGATGAAGGAGTGAGTGATGTAGTAGAAGGGAGTGATATAAGAGAAGGGAGTGATGTAGGAGTGAGTGATGTAGTAGAAGGGAGTGATGTAGTAGAAGGGAGTGATGTAGGAGGAGGTGGAGAAGGTGATTGGGAGTAGATGAGGACGGACAGGATTAGAAATTAGCTTATTAGAGGGACTTCTCCTACATCACTCACTCCTACATCACTCCCTTCTACTACATCACTCACTCCTACATCACTCCCTCTCTTATATACTCACTCACTTATCTACATCACTCCCTTCTACTACATCACTCACTCCTACTACATCCTCACTCACTCCTACATCACGCCCTCCTCTTATATCACTCCCCCGACGACACACTCCATCACTACACTCACTCACTCACTACCTCATCACGCCCTTCTCTTATATCACCTCCCTACATCACTACGTTCACTACAATCACTGCCCTCCTCACTACATCAACTCACTCCTACATCACTCCGCCTACAACACCCCTTATACTACACACTCCCTTCTCTACATATCACTCACTACATCACTCCCTCTAACTCCATCACCTCCTCCCCTACAGCCTCACTCACGCCTACACACTCACACGCCCCCTCAACTCATCATCCCGCGCCTTTCTCCGCCATCACTCCCTTCTACTACATCACTACACTCACTCACGGACACATCCTACATCACAGCTCCCTCTACTCACATACACTCACTAAAACACTCCCCTAGCATCACCCCTACTTACTACATCACTCCCTTCTACTACATCACTCACTCTTCGTACATCACTCCCTTCTCTCATCACCCACTTCATCACCCACTCCTCCTACATCACTACTCCCTCCTACATCACTCACTCCTCCTACATCACTCACTCCCTTCTCTTACATCACTCATGTCTCCTACATCAATCACTCCTCCATCACTCCATTCTCTTGCATCACTCACTTCTCCTACATCACTCCCTTCACTCCTCCTACATCACTCACTCCTCCTCACACTTTCCTACATCACTCACTCCTCCTACACCACTCCCTCCTCCTACATCATCACTCACTCACTCCTACATCACTCACTCCCTTCTCTACATCACTCACTCCTCCTACATCACTCCTTCTACTACATCACTCACTCCTCCTACATC
>JACRUU010000008.1:526657-559157 GCA_030449085.1 Kryptopterus vitreolus | reverse complement strand
AGTATTGGGAGAGTTGGGAGAGACTCCGCCCCTTCCCACATTACCACTTCAATGCTACAGCCAGTGGAGGCGGAGCTGAGAGAACATCCATCATCACCCACAACCACCCCAGCAAACACACTTGTATACACACACCTCCCAACACACACACACACACACACACACACACACACACCAACGTATTTAAAAGCCAGTGAAGAGATAAAGTAAGAAACATGGAACTATGAATCTAACAATGTGAACTGTTCAATCTGTGTGTGTGTGTGTGTGTGTGTGTGTGTGTACACACACTACAGTCTCTTGATTAAACAGTTTCAGGTGAACAGAGGTTTTGATCCCTTAAACACACTGAGGCTCTTCCCCCACTCCTTCACTTACACTGTGTGTGTGTGTGTGTGTGTGTGTGTGTGTGTGTGTGTGTGTGTGTGTGTTAGACTAGTTGGTAGCCAGAACCAGATGTCTGGTCGTACTCGATGGTATACTGGGTGGTCCAGTCAACAAGCGTCGGCCTCAGCAGCCCACAGCAGCGCAGCTCGAAGAAATCAATCAGGTTTCTTGCACAACCATGACTGGAATGTTGACAAACACACACACACACACACACACACACACACACACACACACACACACACATAGTGAGTGAAGGGGGGGGGGGCACAGTTAGTCAATAGGTTGATAAGCATTGTAAAGTGCGGTCGTTACTTACTTGAAAGGACTTTCAATAGATGTCGCTGTGACTTTAAAGTGTTTGTAGCGTCTCGCATTCATCCGCTCATTAGTAGTGATGCCAAGACCAGCAATCTACACATACACACACACACACACACACACACACACACACACACACACACACACACACACACACACACACACGACTGCATGACTACAGGAATCTGCTCATACTTTTTATGTCACGTGAAATTGTTTCACATAAATCAATGTGGCGAGTGTAAGGACACACACACCACACACACACACACACCCCTACATGTACACATACACACACCTCCACACACACACACCACCCTACCTACATATACACACACCTACATACATCCAACAACACACCTACATACACAAACCTTCCAACACACACACACACACACACCTACATACAAAATGATGTGTATTCTGACCTGGTACAGTTGACACATGATGAGAACTGAGACCCACATGAAGTGGAAAACACTGTTGAGGAACATCCAGAACATCCAGGGAGAGCAGGATGAGATCTGAGTGATAAATACCCACAACCCATCTGTGCTGTAGCTGCTGGAGCAGTGCAGCCTCCAGTCTGAGGAACATCAACAACCAGCTTCGTATTTACCTTTGTGTGTGTGTGTGGGTTTGTGTGCGTGTGTGTGTGTGTGTGCGCCTTACAGCAGATGCAGCCGTATATCATCCAGCAGATCATACACAGCAGGAAGAAGAGGTAACCCATGAAGTAGCGGTGATTTCCACTTCCTGTATGGGAGACAACAAAACAGTTAAAGTGCAAAGGTCAGATTTGATATACAGGTTATAAATAACAGGTGAAATGAAGTTATGTGAGATAGATTAGTCTTTATAGGTATTATTTATAGGTATTATTTGTGTCCCTCAGATCTGGTTCATATCCTATCTCAGTTTCTTCAACTCAGAAACGTAGATTGAAGGCCACTGCGTTAGGACCTTTAATACGGCATTTACATCAACTAAAAGGTTTCTTTGTCACAAATATTGTTGCATGCAATTTCAGCAATAATTAACAGTTAATTTTTCTAAATATTAAATAAAAATAAATAAATAAATGACTTGCTAATTTTAAAAGACCGGTCTTATTTTCTGTCTTTATCATTGTTGTTTTATGAAGAAAAATAACTTTATATCTGATTACTCGATTAATCAATATAATAATCATTAGAATACTCGATTACTATAATAACCGATAGCAGCAACCCTAGATTATTATAGCTGTCTTCTGTTTGGAGTTACCTCACACACTCCGTCATAAAAGATAGAACTCAGGTGTATTATTACTACAACCTTCTCCATGGAGCATCTCTCTCCACTTCTTTATCATCTACACTGCTTTCCTCTTAAATATAGATTATAGCACAATAGAATATTTAGAATATAGCACAAGATTCTGCTTCTACATCTTCCTGATGTAATTCATCCCTACATCACTATTATTAAGGTTAAAAGTCGGAGTGTAACTCACCCACACAGTTTCCGACCCAGGGGCAATGGTGATCAAACTTAGCGATGCAGCGGTTACACACAGCACAATGTTTGGACCTGATGGGTTTCCGTATCTACATACACAATCACATTGTTAAACAGGATGTGAGGAGAGTGTTTAGATGTGTGTGTAACTGCTGTGTGATGGTACTCACTAAACATGTGCTGCAGAATATACTCAGATCCAAGCTGCCCGATTCAGCCAGCTCCACTATAGTCTACACACACACACACACACACACACACAAACTAAATCAGTGAGGTGATCTTTTTAGCAAACAGACAACACTGCAGCATGTGTGTGTGTGTGTGTGTGTGAGTGTGTGCGTGCATGATTAAATTTACAGTTTTCATGAACATTTACAGACGCACGGAGGCATGTGTGTATATGTATGTGTGCGCAGACGAGCATGTGTATTTGAGCGCAGGCATGTGTGCGCACACAGGTGTGTGTAAGCATGTGTGTATATATGTATGTGGACAGGCGCACATGTATGAGTATTTGGGCACGGGCACGTGTGTGTGTGTGTGTGTGTGTGTGTGTGTGTGTGTGCAGACAGGCGTGTTTAACCTTCTTTTTCTGCTCCTCTGTGGCTTTGATGATGCCTGGATCAGATTTCCAGGACTTGCCAAAGTTGTAGAAGAGTGCGAGGCTGTTGAGCAGGAAGGGCAGGTGGATGGAGATGAAAGAAAGATGTGAGCAGCGTTAAGGAATGTGACATCAAAATGTTAAGAGTATTCCAAAGCTCTAACCCGAACACAAGATGTTGTTCTACAGTGACAATGTGACCATCATATAAAGATTTCTTATGATCTTTATATTCAATCTCCTGCTTCAGTTTTCAAGATCATCAGTTTTGTTTCAAAAAGGTGATCTCCTTTTCCATGGTTTCGATTTGTAGAACCACCAGGACCTCATCACCGTGTTCAGTTAGGTTTGAGAGTGAGAACTGGATTCTGATCAGAGAGGTTTGGATGTGGGTTGTTCTCTTGTTTATGTGAGATGTCAGTTCATCATTAGATTCATTAGAGGTTTAAGGGTTAGCTTATCCTGGTCAGGGTCCTGGTTATTTTATATTCCTAACAGATAACAAAAATAGAGGTAAAGACAATTTTAATACATTTTAATATAAAATGACTGCAACTACTGAGACAAACACGGAGCTCACCGACATGCATCGACCTTCAGTGACTGCATTACAGTGTCTCCAAATGTCATAAAGATAGCCTGGGCGGGTAGAACCCTTCACTGCACAAAGAACTACAGGAGAACCACCTCATTAAAACCTGTGTGTCTAAAGGATATCATTCCAGAACCAGTAGAACCAAGTGATGTACATCCAGAACTTTGTGGCCAAATAAATACCCAGAGGAAGAGTACTGTGCATGGAGTGATCAAAGAAAGACCTGCATGCACACAGAGAGAGAGAGAGAGCAGTGAAAAAAGAAATAAGAAAAAGAGAGATTAATACAAATGAATATTGTTAACAGTAGAAATGTAAATATTCTAGTGGGGCGTGTATGTGTGTCATACTTGGAGAGAAACTGTACAATGATCCAAACTGCTGCGTACATCAGGCCCTTAATGAGCCATGAATCCACATCCAGATCAGCAATAAACCCCACCAACCAGATCACAACAAAAGGTGTAAACAACATCAGCTTTTGACGAAACTCCTACACAAACACACAAGAAATACACACAGCTAGTGCTGGGCGGTATATGGTATTAGAATGCTAGTATTAGTAAACTACATTGGCGCGTGATGAGGACGCAGCTGTATGGTTCCGTAAGCGTGAGGGTGAGAATGGATAGGACACACACATTAACAGTAGAGATCTGCGCCCGGGGTAAGGATGATTGGGGTGGGGTGTTGGTGTGCATCTGGGCCTAGTCCTGGTGTCAATAGGTGCAGCAAATTTTTAATAAGGAAATGAACCTTGTCCATTTTTAGGCGTTTGAGGTACGATGGTGCGTCGTAGCCTTTTGCTTGTCTGGCCTCCTGTAAGTGATTTATCATCCATACATTTTTCCTCTGTTTGGCCAAATCCAGCGCTGTCTCTCCCTAACCCATGCGTGCACACACACACACACACACACACACAGTTATTATAGCACTAACATATATTAGAAATACAACCTGGTAAACACTACACAGAATTTTAACTGTACACGTACCTTTATGTTCTGTGCATCTACGTTAGCGTTAGCTTCCAGCAGCAGACTGATGACGGTGGTGTTTCCTGCGAGAACTGCCCAGTGCAGTGCCGTGTTCTTATGATATTTATCCCCCAGGTTCACCGAAACGTTAAACGTCAACAACAACCGTGTTGGGTCCACACTAAATACAAAATATGATTTATATTACTATTTAAAATAAATATTACAGTGGATTAAACATGCAAGAATACACACACACACACACACACACACACACATATATATACATATATATCACACAAACACCCACACCCACACACCTGTGTGTGCGGTATGCTGCCCACATTAGAGGAGTCATTCCGTTCTGATCCATCATATCAACATCCTACAGAGAAACAGAAACAGCAGACACCTATCAATAATGATTTCTCTCTCAGTAATCAGTATCCCTGGAACAACTATTCTTTGTCCTGATTGGTTATCGAACATTTAAAAGATTTATGATATAACGTGTGTCTGAGACAGCTACAATTGGAGAAGAAATTCTCCTACATGCGACTACATCTGTGCTTTTACCTGTCCTTTAGCAATGAGATACGCAACAATGGAGGTGTGGCCAAACTGAGCTGCAAGGTGTACACAGGTGCAGCCTTCACCATCAATCAGAGATGGATCTGCCCCCAGCTTCATCAGCTGAACCACCATGGAGAGATGACCCTGTCTAAAGATGGACATAACATGGAACAATGTTATGTAATAATCCACGTTACAACAAACCACAGAGAGTTTGATCAGAAACACACCTTGTAGCCCAGTGTAGTGGGGTGGAGTTCAGATCTCCTCCCAACTGGTCCACAATGGCACCCTTCGATATGTAGTATCTGTTAACACACCACAAAGCATTAGACAGCGCACACACACATGCGCGCACGCGCACGCATACACACACGCACACGCACAGAGACTCAGGAGCTGAAGGACTGTGTGTGTGTGCGCGTGTGTGTGCGCGTGTGTGTGCGCGTGTGTGTGCGCGTGTGTGTGCGACTCACTTGACCAAGTCGATGCGGTTGTTAATAGCAGCCCAGTGTAACAACGTAACGTTTTCTTTATCAGGCTGACGAACATCGTACCCTGCTTCTACCAGCTCACGACACCGCTCAAATATACCGTACCTACACACACAAAGTGAAGACAATGTTGTGTATTTATATTCAATTCAAAAGTATACGAGACTAGTTTTGTAACAGACCAGCAGATGGCAGCACAAGGTTGCATGAACTGTTCAGAAGAATGATGTATTGCTGCTGAAGAGCACTATTTTGAAGGGGATTGTGTGGAAATAACTACAATCCAACAATTTCCAAACCTTTTGATACCACCTCGTAGCTAATTGACAGAATTATTAAAAAGAAAGCTCTTTGACTGTGTGTGTTACACTCACTGTGTGGCTTTAACAATGTCCCATGTGCTATAGTCATCCACATGATTCTTGCGGCTGACACTCTCACTGTAACCATGATTATAGTGGCTCTGAGGCTTCAGCTCCTACAGTGAGAGACAGGGCGAGAGAGAGAGAGAGGGAGAGGAGAGAGAGAGAGAGAGAGAGGGGGAGAGAAAGAACAGATTTCTCAATAGTTTTGTTATTATATATCAGATTAGAGGTTCTGAAGTTTCCTCTTCAATCTGCATCACTTTCTTATATAAGATGAAGATCACAGGTTAATATGTTTATGACTGTACTAATAGGTTATATGTTAATATGTTTATGACTGTACTAATAGGTTATAGGTTAATATGTTTATGACTGTACTAATAGGTTATAGGTTAATATGTTTATGACTGTACTGTAAATATTTACAGAATAAAAGTGCTCCATGTACAGAATATTCTGTGCTTTTTCAAAGATCATCATTTAAACTGTAATGTTTTAACCTCACTGAGTTCCAGAGCAGCAGTGACTCCTGAAACTGTTGTGTTTGGGTCACAGTGTGAACATGGATGAAGGTTTACAGATGAAACACCTGCTCTGGAAGTACATTTCATTCATTTCACTGTTTCTGTAAACAGGATGCTGAGAAGTTCCATGGAAGAAGACGGATCAAAGATCATATTAAATCTGAGGATGATCACACATCAACCTTTGCTTTAGTCTTGAAAACCTCAGGTTTTAATTATGACTGAAATTCTTCCTCGAGTCACTGAGTCAAATTGTTTGAACCACTGAGGCAAAACGGACTAAAGAAAGAAAATATTAAGTCCACATGGGGCACTGTGTTTCCCCAGGGAACATGGGATGGAAAAAGGACGAGAATACAGGGAAGAGTGAGAAGATTCACACTAAAGAAGAGTTGGGGATCATTTCTAACTAAAATATAAAGAAAGAAATGAATAATGTGTTATTTTTTTATTTACTGTACTGGTGTTTTATAGACTATTATTGTTCAGACTTTATCCACTGATGAGTTCTTGCTGAAACTTTCTGGTGGTGTTTTGTGGACTATACCATCCACTAGTTTCCCAACACAACCACATCCATAATCATCCAGCATCCAGCACGTGACCTCCCACTGAACCACAGCGTCCTGTTTGTTTACAGCTGAGCAGGTCAGTAAGGTCCAAATTTTCCAAGAACCCTAACCCATGTGATGGCTTTAGTACAGAACTGTGGAGAAATTCAGAAGCAGGTGTGCGTGAGTTCCATTCAGTTAAACGGGAGGAGTAAAAGTACTGCACCCGACCACTAGAGGGCCCCAGAGACACAGTGACTTCTCTTCGATTACAACATCCACCTTTCCACACAGACACTGGATCAGATCCAGAGGAGCTGCTGACCCAGTTCTGTACCCGGTCAAACAAGTCATTCAGAACTCTCTTACTCACAACCAATTCAGAACCCCTTTATTATTCAGAACCACCTCCCTTATTCAGAACCCAATCTCAGAACCACCTATTATTCAGAACCCAATCTCAGAACCACCTCTCTTATTCAGAACCCAATCTCAGAACCACCTCTTATTCAGAACCCAATCTCAGAACCACCTCTCTTATTCAGAACCCAATCTCAGAACCACCTCTCTTATTCAGAACCACTTCTTATTCAGAACCCAATCTCAGAACCACCTCTCTTATTCAGAACCCAATCTCAGAACCACCTATTATTCAGAACCCAATCTCAGAACCACATCTCTTATTCAGAACCCAATCTCAGAACCACCTATTATTCAGAACCCAATCTCAAAACCACCTCTCTTATTCAGAACCCAATCTCAGAACCACCTCTCTTATTCAGAACCCAATCTCAGAACCACATCTCTTATTCAGAACCCAATCTCAGAACCACCTCTCAGAACCCAATTATTCAGAACCACTTCTTATTCAGAACCCAATCTCAGAACCACCTCTCTTATTCAGAACCACTTCTTATTCAGAACCCAATCTCAGAACCACCTATTATTCAGAACCCAATCTCAAAACCACCTCTCTTATTCAGAACCCAATCAGAACCCAATCAGAACCACCTCTTATTATTCAGAACCCAATCTCAGAACCACCAATTATTCAGAACCCAATCTCAAAACCACCTCTCTTATTCAGAACCCAATCTCAGAACCACATCTCTTATTCAGAACCCAATCTCAGAACCACCTCTTATTCAGAATCCCCTTTCTCACCCAGTCAGTTCCATGGGGCAGTATAGATAGATAGATAGATAGATAGATAGATAGATAGATAGATAGATAGAGAGAGAGAGAGAGAGAGAGAGAGACAGAGAGAGAGACAGATAGATAGAGAGAGAGAGATAGATAGAGAGAGAAAGAGAGGGGGATACAGAGAGAGAGAGAGAAAGAGAGAGAGATAGAGAGAGATAGATAGAGAGAGAAAGAGAGAGAGAGAGAAAAAGAGAGATAGATAGAGAGATAGAGAGAGAAAGAGAGATCAGTATGACAGCTGACCAGGTTTCTGCCCCTGTTAGCAGTTAGCATTGTTGTTGTTGTTGTTGTTATTAGCATCACTCCTCGGCCCCTGGAAAAGGCGCTGTTCGGTTCTTATTATAATTCATATACGATATATTATTCATTATATAATCCGGATCATTTTAATATCGGTGTAACTCGTCACTCCGGATTATTATCTTTAAACTGAGACATTCGCCTGCAGCATCCCTGTATCTTTATATCCATATAAGGAGGTGATGCTAACGCCAGCTGTAATAACGCATAATGCCGATAAGACGGTTCCCGGAGCCGGGCGGTAATTCTGTCCCGGGCCGCGGGGGAGAGTGCACTGTGATCCGGGTAAAGCATCGACCCCAACCGAGCAGTGATGACAATGCTAATGCTAATGCTAATTCCGCAGTGAGGAGACGGCTTAGCTTTAGCACGGAGATCTTACTGCTAACTCAGCTCCAATGCACAGTGGCTTACACTAATACTAATATATTACCACTAATAAACCGTACATTACCACATACATTAATAATAATACTGTAATAATGTCTAATAATAAAGTGTAAATTACCTCAGGATGAAGAACAGGAACACATCCTGCATCTCTCTCATACTCAGCCATAGCGTCCGCCATCTTACTGCTGGGACGCGCTAAGCATCATGGGTACCACATTACGTCATTCCCACGCTCCATACTCAAACTAGTATTCAAATAAACACATACAATTACGTTTATTGTTTCATTAATCAAATATACAAATCCAACAAATGAAAAATATTGATCTATAAGCGTAAACATTATATATTATAGTATATAATTATCTCTCTCACTCTTATATGTATATACATATGTATATATACATATATTCTCAAAATGCTTTATATTGTGAGTGGTGGATCCTAACCCTAACCCTAACCTTAACCCTAACCCTAACCTTAACCCTAACCCTAACCCTAACCCTAACCCTAACCCTAACCCTAACCCCTAACCCTAACCCTAACCCTAACCTTAAACCCTAACCCCCCCTAACCCTAACCCTAACCCTATCCCTAACCCTACCCTAACCCTAACCCAACCCTAACCCTAACCCCCTAACCCTAACCCTAACCCTAACCCTAACCCTAACCCTAACCCTAACCCTAACCCTAACCCTAACCCTAACCCTAACCTTAACCCTAACCCTAACCCTAACCCTAACCCTAACCCTAACCCTAACCCTAACCCTAACCCCTAACCTTAACCCTAACCTTAACTAACCCTAACCCTAACCCCCTAACCCCCTAACCCTAACCCCCTAACCCTAACCCCTAACCCCCTAACCCTAACCCTAACCCTAACCCTAACCCAACATAACCCTAACCCTAACCCTAAACCCTAACCTTAACCCTAACCCTAACCCTAACCCAAACCTTCAACCCTAACCTTAACCCTAACACAACCTTCAAACACCAAACACCGCTTTGCAGCATCCACCTGAATAGTGAATTGCGGTTTGGTGTGGCATAGTATAATATAGTATAGTATATATAGTATAGTATAGTATAGTATGTAGTGTGGAGTGGTATAGTATATTATAGTATAGTATAGTACAGTATAATGCCGTATGGTGGTGTAGTATAGTATAGTATAATGTAGTGTGGAGTTGGAGTTAGGTTTACAGTTAGGGTGTGGTATAGTATGGTATAGTCAGTGTTGGGGAGTAACAAGTTACATGTAACAGCATTACATGTAATTTAATTAACAAAATAAATATAACAGTAATTCATTACAGTTACTGAGAAAAAAATGTGTAATTAAATTACAGTTAATTATGAAAATGTTAAAGTTTACAAATAGTTTACAAATAACAATTTCATGTAAAGCAGTAAATGTCCAAATGGGGCCCAGTTTCTACTCCACATCCAGGCTGAATATGGAGATGTTGTGTATCATAGTGATGTAAGATGTTCAGTCGGGGATCTGCACTGCAGCACTTTTTTCTAACTGCAGTTATTTGTTTAGTCTTTGTTTAGGTAAATAAATTCTAAAATCTCAGTGAATAGTGTAATGATATACTGAGTATATATAAAATATATATATATATATATATATATATATATATATATATATATATATATATATATATATATATATATATATAGTATATATATATATATATATATATATATATATATATATATATATATATATATATATATATATATATATATATATATATATATATATATATATATATAGATATATATCTATATATATGGAAGTATAGGAGAGGCTCATACATGTTGTGTTGTTCACAGCCAGGTGGTGACTTACAGGAATTGCAAGACGAGTGAGTCCACTGAGATGCACCCCTACCCAGTGTAGTATAGTATATTATAGTATAGTGTAGTATGGTGTGATATAGTATAGTATATATTGTAGTCACAGTGTAGTTATATTATAGTGTATTATAATAGAATATATGGGTAGTATGGTGTCATGTAGAATTGTATATTATTGTGTTTTATAGTGTAGTATGGTGTCGTGTAGTATATGAGAGTATAGTATAGTATAGTATCTTATTGTATAGGGTAGGGTGGATCCTTTTTGATTTTAGATTGTAGCATTTCTTCACTCAAGGTTCTTCTGTATTAACCTCCTCAGCTGAGACACTGCATCCTCCATCTAAAAATCTATCCATTTTAAAGGGTCTTAGCATTTATTACCGTGTTTGTGGCTAGTTCTTTTTTACATAAAACAAGTCATTTCTAGTCTAGATTCTAGAACTTCAACATGGGCCCCAAGTGCCACCTGGTGGCCCCGAGATTGAGAATTACTTGTGCAGTATAATGTAGTATGGTGTTCAATTGTAATGGAAGCACACACAGACACAGGAATAAACTCAAAGGAGGTTTATTTAGAAAAACGGAGAACTAAGAAGACGCCGCTTAAAGGAGTGGCCAGAACGGAAGTACAGCCCTGAAGAACAAGAGTATCGCAGGAGGTCCTCAAGCGGGGTGAGTGGTTCGGGTTAACGAGATCGCGTCCGCGTATTGGGGAAGTCTGTGGAGTATTGGAGTACTGGAGTACTGTGGTGTAGTATTGTATAATGTTATAGTGTAGTGTAGTGCAGTAGTGTGGTGTAGTATTGCATAGTGTAATAGTGTAGTATAGTATAGTAGTGTGGTGTAGTTTTGTATAATGTTATAGTGTAGTGTAGTGTAGTAGTGTAGTAGTGTTGTAGTAGTGTTGTATAGTGTAATAGTGTAGTATAGTAGTGTAGTATAGTAGTGTGTAGTGTAGTAGTATTGTATAGTGTAGTATAGTGTAGTGTAGTGTTGTGTAGTGTAGTGTAGTGTAGTGTGTAGTGTAGTGTAGTTGTGTATAGTGTTATAGTGTAGTATAATATAGTATTGTGGTGTAGTATTGTATATTGTTATAGTGTAGTGTAGTGTAGTAGTGTGGTGTAGTATTGCATAGTGTTATAGTGTAGTATAGTATAGTAGTGTGGTGTAGTACTGTATAATGTTATAGTGTAGTGTAGTGTAGTATTGTATAGTGTTATAGTGTAGTGTAGTGTAGTAGTGTGGTGTAGTATTGTATAGTGTTATAGTGTAGTATAGTAGTAGTATTGTATATGTAGTGTAGTGTAGTGTAGTGTAGTATGGTGTAGTGTAGTGTAGTATTGTATAGTGTTATAGTGTAGTGTAATATAGTAGTGTGGTGTAGTATTGTATAGTGTTATAGTGTAGTGTAGTGTAGTAGTGTGGTGTGGTATTGTGGTGTAGTGTTGTGTAGTGTTGTAGTGTAGTGTAGTAGTGTGGTGTAGTATTGTATAATGTTATAGTGTAGTGTAGTATTGTATAGTGTTATAGTGTAGTGTAGTAGTGTGTGGAGTGTAGTGTTGTATAGTGTTATAGTGTAGTGTAGTATAGTGTGTAGTATAATGTTATTAGTGTAGTGTAGCAGTGTAGTGTAGTGTGTATAGTGTAGTGTAGTGTAGTAGTGTAGTGTAGTATTGTAGTATTGTAGTAGTATTGTAGTATAGTGTAGTGTAGTGTAGTATTGTATAATGTTATAGTGTTGTGTGTAGTACCCTTGTGTGTGTAGTGTAGTGTAGTAGTAGTGTATAGTGTTATAGTGTAGTGTAGTGTAGTATAGTGTGTAGTATTGTAGTGTTATAGTGTAGTGTAGTATGTGTAGTATGTGTAGTATGTATAGTGTGTAGTGTGGTGTAGTGTAGTGTAGTAGTGTGGTGTAGTATTGTATAGTGTTGTTTTATAGTGTAGTGTAGTGTAGTATTGTAGTGTGGTGTAGTATTGTATAGTGTTATAGTGTAGTGTTGTATAGTAGTGTGGTGTAGTATTGTATAGTGTTATAGTGTAGTGTAGTGTAGTATAGTTGTGTGGTGTAGTATTGTATAGTGTAGTCTGTATAATGTTATAGCGTAGTGTAGTGTAGTATTGTATAGTGTTATAGTGTAGTAGTAATATAGTATTGTGGTGTAGTATTGTATAATGTTATAGTGTAGTGTAGTAGTGTGTGTGTAGTATTGTATAGTGTAGTGTAGTAGTGTGGTGTAGTAGTGTAGTGTAGTGTAGTATTGTGTAGTATTGTATAGTGTGTAGTGTAGTATTGTATAGTGTTTATAGTGTTGTGTAGTGTTGTGGTGTAGTGTTGTGTAGTGTTGTAGTGTAGTGTAGTAGTGTGGTGTAGTATTGTATAGTGTTATAGTGTAGTGTAGTAGTGTGTGTATTGTATTGTGTGTATGTGTGTGTAGTGTATATTGTATAATGTAGTGTATTGTATTGTATAGTGTTGTAGTGTAGTGTAGTAGTGTGTGTGTAGTGTTGTATAGTGTTATAGTGTAGTGTAGTAGTGTAGCTGTGTGGTGTAGTATTGTATAGTGTTATAGTGTAGTATAATATAGTATTGTGGTGTAGTATTGTATAATGTTATAGTGTAGTGTAGTGTATTGTATAGTGTAGTATAGTGTAGTATTGTAGTATAGTGTATAGTGTTGTAGTAGTGTAGTGTAGTGTGGTGTAGTATTGTATAGTGTAGTGTAGTAGTATTGTGTAGTGTAGTGTAGTGTAGTGTAGTGTAGTGTTAGTGTAGTGTAGTGTAGTAGTTGTGCATAGTGTAGTGTAGTGTAGTGTAGTGTAGTATAGTGTAGTGTAGTGTAGTAGTAGTGTAGTAGTGTAGTAGTGTGTTGTAGTATTGTATAGTGTTATAGTGTAGTGTAGTGTAGTAGTGTGGTGTAGTAGTATAGTGTTAGTGTAGTGTAGTGTAGTATTGTAGTACGTGTAGTGTATAGTATAGTTATAGTTTGTAGTGTGGTAGTGTAGTATAGTGTAGTGTGGTGTAGTAATGTATAGTGTGTGTAGGGTAGTAGTATGTTGTGTAGTGTGTTGTGTATGTATAGTAGTGTAGTGTTATAGTGTAGTGTAGTATAGTAGTGTAGTGTAGTAGTGTGTGTGTAGTGAGTGTAGTTGTATAGTGTTATAGTGTAGTGTAGTGTAGTATAGTAGTGTGGTGTAGTATTGTATAGTGTTATGTGTAGTGTAGTGTAGTATAGTAGTGTATAGTGTAGTGTGTGTGTGTAGTATTGTATAGTGTTGTATAGTGTAGTGTAGTGTAGTGTAGTGTAGTGTATAGTGTGTGTGTAGTGTATAGTGTAATGCAGTGTAGTGTAGTGTGTAGTGTAGTGTAGTGTGTAGTGTAGTGTAGTGTAGTGTTGTAGTGTAGTGTGGTGTAGTATTGTATAGTGTTGTATAGTGTAGTGTAGTGTAGTATAGTAGTGTATTGTAGTGTAGTGTATTGTAGTAGTGTAGTGTAGTGTAGTATAGTAGTGTGGTGTAGTATTGTATAGTGTTATAGTGTAGTGTAGTGTAGTATAGTAGTGTGGTGTAGTATTGTATAGTGTTATAGTGTAGTGTAGTGTGGTGTGGTGTTTAGTATCTGTGTAGTAGTGTGGTGTAGTGTGTAGTGTGTGTAGTGTAGTGTAATGTAGTGTAGTGTAGTGTAGTGTAGTATAGTAGTGTGGTGTAGTATTGTGTAGTGTTATAGTGTAGTGTAGTGTAGTATAGTAGTGTAGTATAGTGTAGTAGTAGTATAGTGTTATGTGTGTAGTGTAGTGTAGTATAGTAGTGTGGTGTAGTATTGTATAATGTTAGTAGTGTAGTGTAGTATTGTATAGTGTTATAGTGTAGTGTAGTATAATATAGTAGTGTGGTGTAGTATTGTATAATGTTATAGTGTAGTGTAGTATTGTATAGTGTTATAGTGTAGTGTAGTGTAGTATAGTAGTGTAGTATGTATAGTGTTATAGTGTAGTGTGTGTATAGTGTAGTGTGTGTGTATTGTATAGTGTTCAGTGTAGTGTTGTGTAGTATAGTGTGTGTGGTATTGTAGTGTTGTGTAGTGTTGTAGTGTAGTGTAGTGTTGTAGTGTAGTGTAGTAGTGTGGTGTGGTATTGTATAGTGTTATAGTGTAGTGTAGTGTAGTGTAGTGTGTAGTGTAGTGTGGTGTAGTATCGTGTATTGTAGTGTAGTGTCGTAGTGTAGTGTAGTGTAGTATCGTGTAGTAGTAGTTGTGTGTAGTATTGTATAGTGTTATAGTGTAGTGTGTAGTGTAGTGTAGTGTAGTGTAGTGTCAGTGTAGTCAGTGTGTGTAGTGTGGTGTAGTATTGTATAGTGTTATAGTGTAGTGTAGTATGTGTATAGTGTTATAGTGTAGTGTAGTGTAGTCGTGTAGTATAGTGTAGTGTGTGTCTCTTAGTGTATAGGTGTCGTAGTGTGTGTAGTGTAGTGTAGTGTAGTATAGTAGTGTGGTGTAGTATTGTATAGTGTTATAGTGTAGTGTAGTGTAGTATAGTAGTGTGGTGTAGTATTGTATAGTGTTATAGTGTAGTGTAGTGTAGTATAGTAGTGTGGTGTCAGTGTATTGTAGTGTAGTGTATTGTAGTTTATGGTGTAGTAACTACGTGGTAGTGTAGTGTATGGTAAACGTGTAGTATGTTATGTATCTGTGTTATAGTGTAGTGTAGTGTAGTATAGTATCGTTTGTGTGTGTGTCTTAGTGTTTCGTCGTGTCTTTCCGTGTTGTCCTGCGTTTGTGTATCGTGTGGTGTATGTGTTCGTTCTCCCATGTATAGTGGTGTAGTGTAGTGTAGTAGTAGTAGTGTGTCGTGTGTTGTGGTGTAGTGTTGTGTAGTGTTGTAGTGTAGTGTAGTAGTGTGGTGTAGTATTGTATAGTGTTATAGTGTAGTGTAGTGTAGTATAGTAGTGTGGTGTAGTATTGTGATGCTCCAACATCACCATGCTCCCGTTTTTGCAGTTTTAATTAGATAAAGACTTTTATTTTACAAAGAGACATTTAGCTCCGCCATGTTGTTTCATTTCCAGCCAATGGCGTTGAGAGATCGCTGCAGCTGATCCGCGGTCGGTGTTTGTGTCGTGTAAATATGACGTCAGGGGGTGCTGGTCTGATCTGAGGTCAGCGTTATGTGTACACTGCGAGGAGAGGCAGAAAACAAACGCGCACACACACACACACACACACACACACACGCACGCACGCACACACACGCACGCACGCACGCACACGCTGTTTCCCATTGATAGCGGATGTTTAACGGACATTAAATGAGACAGATGTGGAGTTAATATCGGTGATGATGATGATGATGATGATGATGATGGTGATGGTGATGGTGATGATGAAGATGGAGGACATTTCCCGGGTGTGTGACAGGAATCAGTCTCAGATCTGATCTTCTGTATTTGTGATGTACAGAAACTTCAGACCGGAAGTGGAATAGCGGTATGTAGCGGACTGTAACTCTGTGTTTACTATTTAATCCAGTTTAATTGTTTAATCCAGCAGTTTGCACATCAGCACACACACACACACACACACACACACACACACACACACACACACACACACACACACACACACACACACACACACACAGTAATAATGACACTGTCTTTATCCATTCGCTATTATACCCTGTGTGTGTGTGTGTGTGTGTGTGTGTGTGTGTGTGTGTGTGTGTGTGTGTGTGTGTGATCACTCTGATCGGTCCCTTTCATTTCCTGGAGAAAACGACCTGTGCTCGTTCACCTGTCTAAACCCCTAAACCTGTCTTAACCCCTCACCCTGTCTTAAACTTTAACCCTGTCTTAACCCCTAAACCTGTCTTAACCTTTAACCCTGTCTTAACCTTTAACCCTGTCTTAACCTTTAACCATGTCTTAACCCCTAACCCTGTCTTAACCTTTAACCCTGTCTTAACCTTTAACCCTGTCTTAACCTTTAACCCTGTCTTAACCTTTAACCATGTCTTAACCTTTAACCTGTCTTAACCCCTCACCCTTCTTAACCTTTAACTGTCTTAACCTTTAACCTTTAACTGTCTTAACCTTTAACCATGTCTTAACCTTTAACCTGTCTTAACCTTTAACCCTGTCTTAACCTTTAACCCTGTCTTAACCTTTAACCATGTCTTAACCCCTAACCCTGTCTTAACCTTTAACCCTGTCTTAACCTTTAACCATGTCTTAACCCCTAACCCTGTCTTAACCCCTAACCCTGTCTTAACCCCTAACCCTGTCTTAACCTTTAACCCTAACCCTGTCTTAACTTAACCCTACCCTGTCTTAACCTTTAACCCTGTCTTAACCCTGTCTTAACCCTTCTAACCCCTGTCTTAACCCCCAAAACCCTGTCTTAACCCCTAACCCCTGTCTTAACCCCTGTCTAACCCTAACCTGTCTTACCCCTTCCCTCACCCCTGTTCCACCCTGTCTTAACCCCCTGTCTTAACCCCTCACTTAACCCTGTCTTAACCCTTAACCACCTAAACCTGTCTTAACCCCTAACCTGTCTTAACCTTTAACCCTGTCTTAACCCTTAACCCTGTCTTAACCCCTAAACCCCCCTGTCTTAACCCCTCACCCTGTCTTAACCCCTGTCTTAACCCTGTCTTAACCCTTAACCTGTCTTAACCCCTAACCCTTACCTGTCTTAACCCCTAAACCCTGTCTCAACCCTGTCTTAACCTTTAACCCTGTCTTAACCCCTCAAACCCCTCAACCCCTGTCTTAACCCCTAAACCTGTCTTAACCCCTAAACCTGTCTTAACCCTGTCTTAACCCTTAAACCTGTCTTAACCCCTAAACCTGTCTTAACCCCTAAACCTGTCTTAACCTTTAACCAAACCTGTCTTAACCTTCAACCTTAACCCCTCACCTGTCTTAACCTTTAACCTGTCTTAACCTTTAACCATGTCTTAACCTTTAACCTGTCTTAACCCCCCCCTTTAACCATGTCTTAACCTTTAACCCTGTCTTATGTCTTAACCTTTACCTGTCTTAACCCCCTCACCCTGTCTTAACCCTTCACCCTTCTTAACTTCAACCCCTAACCTTTAACCATGTCTTAACCTTTAACCCTGTCTTAACCTTTAACCATGTCTTAACCTTTAACCTGTCTTAACCCCTGTCTAACCCCTAAACCTGTCTTAACCTTTAACCTGTCTTAACCCCTTGTCTTAACCCCTGTCTTAACCCCTAAACCTGTCTTAACCCCTAAACCTGTCTTAACCCCTTTCTTAACCCTAACCCTGTCTTAACCCCTCAACCCTGTCTTAACCTTTAACCATGTCTTAACCCCTTGTCTTAACCATTAACCTGTCTTAACCCCTAACCCTGTCTTAACCTTTAACCTGTCTTAACCTTTAACCATGTCTTAACCCCTAACCCTGTCTTAACCCCTGTCTTAACCCCTGTCTTAACCTTTAACCTGTCTTAACCTTTAACCCTGTCTTAACCTTTAACCTGTCTTAACCTTTAACCTGTCTTAACCCCTCACCCTGTCTTAACCCCTCACCTGTCTTAACCCCTGTCTTAACCCCTTAACCCTGTCTTAACCCCTAAACCTGTCTTAACCCCTAAACCTGTCTTAACCCCTAACCCTGTCTTAACCTTTAACCCTGTCTTAACCTGTCTAACCTGTCTTAACCCTACCTGTCTTAACCCCTGTCTTAACATTTACCCTGTCTTAACCCTGTCTTAACCCCTGTCTTAACCCCTGTCTTACCCTACCTGTCTTAACCCCTAAACCTGTCTTAACCCCTCACCCTGTCTTAACCCTGTCTTAACCTGTCTTAACCCTGTCTAACCCCTGTCTTAACCCCTAAACCTGTCTTAACCCCTAACCCTGTCTTAACCCTGTCTTAACCCTGTCTTAACCCCTAAACCTGTCTTAACCCCTAAACCTGTCTTAACCCCTAAACCTGTCTTAACCCCTAAACCTGTCTTAACCCCTAAACCTGTCTTAACCTGTCTTAACCCCTACCTGTCTTAACCCCTAAACCTGTCTTAACCCCTACCCTGTCTTAACCTGTCTTAACCCCTAAACCTGTCTTAACCCCTAAACCTGTCTTAACCCTGTCTTAACCTTTAACCCTAACCCCTACCTGTCTTAACCCCTGTCTTAAACCTGTCTTAACCCTGTCTTAACCTTTAACCCTGTCTTAACCCCTAACCCTGTCTTAACCCCTAACCTTTAACCCCTGTCTTAACCCCTGTCTTAACCTTTAACCTGTCTTAACCCCTGTCTTAACCTTTAACCTGTCTTAACCTTTAACCTGTCTTAACCCCTAACCCTCACCCTGTCTTAACCCTTAACTGTCTTAAACCTGTCTTAACCCCTAAACCTGTCTTAACCCCTAAACCCCTGTCTTAACCCCTAAACCTGTCTTAACCCCTAAACCTGTCTTAACCTTTAACCTAACCCCTCACCTGTCTTAACCCCTAAACCTGTCTTAACCCCTAACCCTGTCTTAACCCCTTTCCTTAACCCTGTCTTAACCTGTCTTAACCTTTAACCCTGTCTTAACCTTTACTTCACCCTGTCTTAACCCCACCCTGTCTTAACCTTTAACCCTGTCTTAACCCCTAACCCCTCACCCCTGTCTTAACCCCTAACCCTTCTTAACCCCTAAACCTGTCTTAACCCCTGTCTTAACCCCTCACCCTGTCTTAACCTTTAACCATGTCTTAACCCCTAACCCTGTCTTAACCTTTAACCCTGTCTTAACCCCTTAACCCTGTCTTAACCCCTCACCCGTCTTAACCCTGTCTTAACCTTTAACCCTGTCTTAACCGATGTCTGTCTTAACCCCTGTTCTTAACCCCTAAACCCTGTCTTAACCCCTAAACCTGTCTTAACCCCTAAACCTGTCTTAACCCCTAAACCTGTCTTAACCCCTAAACCTGTCTTAACCCCTGTCTTACCCTGTCTTAACCCCTAACCCTGTCTTAACCCCTAAACCTGTCTTAACCCCTCCCTCGTCTTAACCCCTGTCTTAACCCCTAACCCGTCTTAACCTTTAACCCTGTCTTAACCCCTAAACCCTTCTGTAACCCTGTCTTAACCCCTGTCTTAAACCCTCACCCTGTCTTAACCCCTCACCTTTAACCATCAACCTTTAACCATGTCTTAACCTAACCCTAACCCCTAACCTGTACCCTGTCTTAACCTTTAACCTTTAACCTGTCTTAACCCCTCACCCTGTCTTAACCCCTCAACCCTGTCTTAACCCCTCACCCTGTCTTAACCCTAACCCTGTCTTACCTTTAACCTGTCTTAACCCCTACCCTGTTAACCTTTAACCCTGTCTTAACCTTTAAACCTGTCTTAACCCCTAACCCTTACCCACCCTGTCTTAACCCCTAACCCTACCCTGTCTTAACCTTTAACCCTGTCTTAACCCTGTCTTAACCCTTAACCCTCACCCTGTCTTAACCTTTAACCCTGTCTTAACCTTAACCCTGTCTTAACCCCTAACCCTGTCTTAACCTTTACCCCTGTCTTAACCTTTAACCCTGTCTTAACCCCTTTAACCCTACCTGTCTTACCCCTGTCTTACCCCTAAACCTGTCTTAACCCCTAAACCCCTGTCTTAACCCCTAAACCTTCTTAACCCCTAAACCTGTCTTAACCCCTAACCCTGTCTTAACCCTAAACCCTGTCTTAACCTTTACTAACCTTCTTAACCCTGGTCTTAACCCTGTCTTAACCCTTAACCCTGTCTAACCTAACCCCATTAACTTTAACCCTCACCTGTCTTAACCTTGTCTTAACCTTTAACCATGTCTTAACCTTTAACCCTGTCTTAACCTTTAACCCTGTCTTAACCTTTAACCCTGTCTTAACCTTTAACCCTGTCTTAACCTTTAACCCTGTCTTAACCTTTAACCCTGTCTTAACCTTTAACCCTGTCTTACCCCTGTCTTAACCCCTAAACCTGTCTTAACCCCTAACCCTGTCTTAACCCTGTCTTAACCTTTAACCCTGTCTTAACCTTTAACCCTGTCTTAACCCCTCACCCTGTCTTAACCTTTAACCCTGTCTTAACCCCTAACCCTGTCTTAACCCCTAAACCTGTCTTAACCCCTGTCTTAACCTCCCCTGTCTTAACCTGTCTTAAACCCTTTAACCCTGTCTTAACCCCTAAACCTGTCTTAACCCCTAAACCTGTCTTAACCTTCTAACCCTGTCTTAACCCTGTCTTAACCTTTAACCCTGTCTTAACCTTTAACCCTGTCGACCTAATAGACCTGTCTTAACCTTCTGTAACCTTTAACCCTGTATTAACCTAACCCTGGCTAATAGACCCCCTGTTTTTGTTTTTTTTGTTTTTTTAATAAAGACGAGTGAAATCACTTCCTTTCTGTATTAAATAAAGGAGAGGAGAGTCTCTCTCACGCGTGTTGTCTCTCTCAGGTGAAGCAGTAGATCAGTGATGGAGAGAGTGTAATGTTTGTGACTTTCAGCACCACACACACACTGGGCCCCGAGAGGAGGCCCCTGAGTCCGCCATGCTGTGGTGTAATATCAGTTCTGAGCGGAGTTGAACATTATTTGTATGAATGGAGAGTTTTACAGGTTTAGCCGTTCTGCAGTGTGTTTTAGGTCACGTGTGTTCTGATCGTCATGTAGCAGTGACGTCAGTGTGAGCAAAAAAAAACACACCCTCCGTCTGTCTCTCCGTCTCTGTCCAGGTGTTTCAGCGCTTTCATTTCCATACACAGGATACATTTGCCTTATAATAGTCCTACACGCGCATGTGTACACACACCCACACACACACACACACACACACACACACACACACACCCCCTACAACACAACACACCCAATACCCTAACACCCCACACACACACACACAATACCCCCCACACCACACACACACATACACACACATACACACACACCCATACCCATCCCCCCAAACACATGCATATATACACACACATATGCAAATACACACACACACACATACACACATGTAAATGTCTAAGCATATATGTTGTATATATATGTGTGTGTGTGTGTGTGTGTATAAATGTATATAATCAGACATTTGAACAAATATAAACACCCAACACATTCAAACACACACACACAGCCTGTGCGAATACACACACACACACACACACACACACACACACACACACACACAGAGACACGTATGCGTGCACACAAACCCAAGTTTAGAGTTAAAGTACAAGAGACAAATTTGACTTTCAAATATTTTTCCTTTCAGTGTTTTGGTTTAGCAGAATGCTTTTATGCTGTTTGTTGTGTAGTGTTTTGTGTAGTGTGTCGCTCTTCGTGTGTGTTGGAGGACAGTGTGTGGTGTTGTTTGTGTTGCTCCGCTTGTCTGTTGGAGGACATGTTGTGTAGTGTGTTGTGCACCTTGTTGTGTAGTGTGTTGCTCCTCGTGTCTGTTAGCAGATAGTGTGTTGTGTAGTGTGTTGTGTAGTGTGTTGTGTAGTGTGTTTCCTTCTGTTGATTTATATACAATTTCCTCGTGTCTCCTGTAGTCATGTCGTGTCTTTACACAATTTCTGACGGAACAAACCATGAAACCATTGTGTATTGTTTATTTCGGTTTGTCTATTATCTTTGTCAGATCGCACTTTCCCTTTTCATCTGAATGTGTGTGTGTGTGTGTGTGTGTGTGTGTGTGTGTTTTAGCAGCTCTGTAAACATTATAATCTGGTGTACAGTTGATCAGTATTTGTTCTGTCCTTATGCTAATAATAATAATAATAATAATAATAATAATAATAATAATAATAATTATTATTATTATTATTATTATTATTATTATATTTTCTTCTCATGTACTAAAGTTTGGGCTTCCACCTGCCCTGACCTGTCCTGTCATAACCTGTCCTAACACTGTCCTGCCCTAACACTGTCCTGTCCGGTCCTAACACTGTCCTAACCTGTCCTATCCTGTCCTGTTCTAACACTGTCCTGTCCTAACACTGTCCTAACCTGTCCTATGTCCTGTCTTGTTCTAACACTGTCCTAACCTGTCCTGAACCTGTCATAACCTGTCCTGTCATAACTGTCCTAACACTGTCCTGTCCTAACACTGTCCTGTCCTAACCTGTCCTAACCTGTCCTGTCCTAACACTGTCCTGTCCTGTCCTGTCCTAACCTGTCCTGACCTGTCCTGTCATAACCTGTCCTAACACTGTCCTGTCCTAACGCTGTCCTGTCCTGTCCTAACCTGTCCTAACCTGTCCTAACACTGTCCTAACCTGTCCTAACACTGTCCTAACCTGTCCTAACCTGTCCTGACCTGTCCTGTCCTAACACTGTACTAACCTGTCCTGTCCTGCCCTAACACTGTCCTGTCCGGTCCTAACACTGTCCTAACCTGTCCTATCCTGTCTTGTTCTAACACTGTCCTAACCTGTCCTGACCTGATCTGTCCTGTCCTAATTTGTCCTGTCCTAACACTGTCCTGTCCTAACCTGTCCTGTCCTAACACTGTCCTAACCTGTCCTGTCCTATCCTAACACTGTCCTGTTCTAACACTGTCCTGTCCTAACACTGTCCTAACCTGTCCTGTCCTAACACTGTCCTGTCCTAACCTGTCCTGTCCTAAAACTGTCCTAACCTGTCCTGTCCTAACACTGTCCTGTCCTAACACTGTCCTAACCTGTCCTATCCTGTCCTGTCCTAACACTGTCCTGTCCTGTCCTAACCTGTCCTGTACTAACACTGTCCTAACCCGTTCCTATCCTGTCCTGTTCTCACGCTGTTCTGTCCTGTCCTAACACTGTCCTGTCCTAACACTGTCCTAACCTGTCCTGACCTGATCTGTCCTGTCCTAATTTGTCCTGTCCTAACACTGTCCTGTCCTAACACTGTCCTAACCTGTCCTAACACTGTCCTGTCCTAACACTGTCCTAACCTGTCCTAACACTGTCCTAACCTGTCCGTTCCTAATCTGTCCTGTCCTGTCCTCTCCTGACCTGACCTGACCTGTCCTGTCTTGTCTTTTCCTGTCCTGTGATGGTGTGGTTATGTATGATAATGTCTGGTGTGGTGGCGTGTGATGACGTGGTGACGTGTGATGACGTGGTGACGTGTGATGAAGTATAATGTGGTGATCGGTGACTAAAATTGCTTTTTCTTTATTAAAGCGCAGTACTAAATAACAGAGAGAAAATAAGACATGTCTCTTCAAATTAGAAGGTAATTTGTTTTTCTTTTTTTTTTTTATCTGCATTTTAATGCAATTTATTGCATACAATTATATCAGTGAAAACTAAACACTTTTAGTGTATTTAATTGCCATATTACATCAAAATACAAATGTAATGTATTCAGGAAAAATATCATGAAATCTGATGACCACTTGAGGGCGCTCTCTTTCTGGATGTGAGTGAAGTTATATTATGCCATGTTAAGGCATCCCTTTCTGTGCATGCTCATAACTGGACATAATGTGTGTATAAAGACATATTGATACGAACATAACACAAATACAGTTCATTCAAGAAGCTGTCGTGATGAGGTTTGTATGTGTGGTACGTGATGACGTGTGATGACGTTTGTACGTGTGGTCCGTGATGACGTGTGATGACGTTTGTACGTGTGGTCCGTGATGACGTGTGATGACGTTTGTACGTGTGGTACGTGATGACGTGTGATGGCGTTTGTACGTGTGGTACGTGATGACGTGTGATGACGTTTGTACGTGTGGTACGTGATGACGTGTGATGACGTTTGTACGTGTGGTCCGTGATGACGTGTGATGACGTTTGTACGTGTGGTCCGTGATGACGTGTGGATGACGTTTTGTACGTGTGGTCCGTGATGACGTGTGATGACGTTTGTACGTGTGGTCCGTGTGGCGTGTGATGACGTGTGATGGCGTTTGTATGTGTGGTACGTGATGACGTGTGATGACGTGTGACGTGTGATGGCGTTTGTACGTTGTGACGTGTGATGACGTGTGATGGTACGTGTGACGTGTGTGATGGTGACGTTTGTACGTGTGGTACGTGATGACGTGTGATGACGTTTGTACGTGTGGTACGTGATGACGTGTGATGACGTTTGTACGTGTGGTACGTGATGACGTGTGATGGCGTTTGTACGTGTGGTACGTGATGACGTGTGATGACGTGTGATGGCGTTTGTACGTGTGGTACGTGATAACGTGTGATGGCGTTTGTACGTGTGGTACGTGATAACGTGTGATGGCGTTTGTACGTGTGGTACGTGATGAACGTGTGATGGCGTTTGTACGTGTGGTACGTGATGACGTGTGATGACGTGTACGTGTGGTACGTGATGACGTGTGATGACGTTTTGTACGTGTGGTACGTGATGCGTGTGATGACGTGTGATGACGTGTGATGACGTGTGATGACGTGTGTGTCGTGAATGACGTGTGATGACGTGTGATGTGCGTGACGTGTATGTGTCCGTGATGACGTGTGATGACGTTTGTACGTGTGGTACGTGATGACGTGTGATGACGTTTGTACGTGTGGTACGTGTGATGACGTGTGATGACGTTTGTACGTGTGGTCCGTGATGACGTGTGATGACGTTGAGTGGCGTTTTGTACGTGTGGTACGTGATGACGTGTGATGACGTTTGTACGTGTGGTCCGTGATGACGTGTGATGACGTTTGTACGTGTGGTTCGTGATGACGTGTGATGACGTTTGTACGTGTGGTCCGTGATGACGTGTGATGACGTTTGTACGTGTGGTACGTGATGACGTGTGATGACGTTTGTACGTGTGGTCCGTGATGACGTGTGATGACGTTTGTACGTGTGTGGTACGTGTGATGACGTGTGATGACGTGTGATGATGAAGGTGATGGCGTTTGTACGTGTGGTACGTGATGACGTGTGATGACGTGTGTACGTTTGTACGTGTGGTACGTTTTGTCGTGGTAGCTGATGGACGTGTGGGCGTGATGACGTGATGACGTGTGATGACGTTTGTACGTGTGGTACGTGATGACGTGTGATGACGTTTGTACGTGTGGTACGTGATGACGTGTGGTTTGTACGTGTGGTACGTGATGACGTGTGATGGCGTTTGTACCTGTGTACGTGATGACGTGTGATGACGTTTGTACGTGTGGTACGTGATGACGTGTGATGACGTGTGTTGGCGTTTGTACGTGTGGTACGTGATGACGTGTGATGACGTTTGTACGTGTGGTCCGTGATGACGTGTGATGACGTTTGTACGTGTGGTACGTGATGACGTGTGATGACGTTTGTACGTGTGGTACGTGTACGTGATGACGTGTGATGACGTGTGATGACGTTTGTACGTGTGGTACGTGTGGTGACGTGATGACGTGTGATGACGTTTGTACGTGTGGTGATGACGTTTGTACGTGACGTGACGTGTGATGACGTTTGTACGTGTGGTATGACGTGATGACGTGTGATGGCGTTTGTACGTGTGTACGTACGTGATGACGTGTGATGATGACGTGTTTGTACGTGTGGTACGTGATGACGTGTGGGATGACGTTTGTACGTGTGGTACGTGATGACGGTACGTGTGATGACGTTTGTACGTGTTGTACGTGTGTACGTTTGGTACGTGATGACGTGTGATGACGTGTTGTACGTGTGGCGTCCGTGATGACGTGTGATGACGTTTGTACGTGTGGTACGTGATGACGTGTGGTACGTGATGAGTTTGTACGTGTTGGTACGTGATGACGTGTTGATGACGTTTGTACGTGTGGTGACGTGATGACGTGATGACGTGTGATGACGTGTGTTGGCGTTTGTACGTGTGGTACGTGATGTCGTGTGATGGCGTTTGTACGTGTGGTACGTGATGACGTGTGATGTGATGACGTTTGTACGTGTGGTACGTGATGACGTGACGTGATGTGGATGACGTTGTGTATGACGTGTGGTGGTAGTTGACGTGATGAACGTGTGATGACGTTTGTACGTGTGGTTGATGACGTGTGATTGACGTTTGTACGTGTGGTACGTGATGACGTGTGATGACGTTTGTACGTGTGGTACGTGATGTGAACGTGTGATGGCGTTTGTACGTGTGGTACGTGATGTGTGAACGTGTGTGTGGTATGGCGTTTGTACGTGTGGTACGTGATACGTGTGACGTGGCGTTTGATGTGTGACGTGTGACGTGTATGACGTTTGTACGTGTGGTACGTGATAACGTGTGATGGCGTTTGTACGTGTGGTACGTGATGACGTGTGTACGTGTGACGTGATGCGTTTGTTTGTACGTGTGGTATGACGTGATGGGTACGTGACGTGTGATGATGCGTTTGTACGTGTGGTACGTGATGAACGTGTGATGGCGTTTGTACGTGTGGTACGTGACGTGATGACGTGTGATGACGTTTGTACGTTTGTACGTGTGGTACGTGATGACGTGTGATGACGTTTGTACGTGTGGTACGTGATGACGTGTGATGACGTTTGTACGTGTGGTACGTGATGACACTGACGTGTGATGAAACGTTTGTACGTGTGGTCCGTGATGACGTGTGATGACGTTTGTACGTGTGGTACGTGATGACGTGTGATGACGTTTGTACGTGTGGTACGTGATGACGTGTGATGACGTTTGTACGTGTGGTACGTGATGACGTGTGATGACGTTTGTACGTGTGGTACGTGATGACGTGTGATGACGTTTGTACGTGTGGTACGTGATGACGTCGTGTGGTGGTATGATGCGTTGACGTTTGTACGTGTGGTACGTGATGACGTGTGATGGCGTTTGTACGTGTGGTACGTGATGACGTGTGATGGCGTTTGTACGTGTGGTACGTGATGACGTGTGATGGCGTTTGTACGTGTGGTACGTGATGACGTGTGATGACGTTTGTACGTGTGGTACGTGATGACGTGTGATGACGTTTGTACGTGTGGTTACGTGATGACGTGTTGATGACGTTTGTACGTGTGGTACGTGATGGCACGTGTTGACGTGACGTTTGTGTGATGGCGTTTTTACGTGATGACGTGTGGTGACGTTTGTACGTGTGTGATACGTGTGATGACGTGTGATGGCGTTTGTACGTGTGGTACGTGATGACGTGTGATGACGTTTGTACGTGTGGTACGTGATGACGTGTGATGGCGTTTGTACGTGTGGTACGTGATGACGTGTGTGTGGTATGACGTTTGTACGTGTGGTACGTGATGACGTGTGATGACGTTTGTACGTGTGGTACGTGATGACGTGATGACGTGTGATGACGTTTGTACGTGTGGTACGTGATGACGTGTGATGACGTGTGATTGGCGTTTGTACGTGTGGTACGTGATGACGTGTGATGGCGTTTGTACGTGTGGTACGTGATGACGTGTGATGACGTTTGTACGTGTGGTACGTGATGACGTGTGATGGACGTTTGTACGTGTGGTACGTGATGTTTGTACGTGTGGTCCGTGATGGCGTGTTATGACGTTTGTACGTGTGGTACGTGATGACGTGTGATGACGTTTGTACGTGTGGTTCGTGATGACGTGTGATGACGTTTGTACGTGTGGTACGTGATGACGTGTGATGACGTGTGATGACGTTTGTACGTGTGGTACGTGATGACGTGTGATGACGTTTGTACGTGTGGTACGTGATGACGTGTGATGACGTTTGTACGTGTGGTACGTGATGACGTGTGATGACGTTTGTACGTGTGGTACGTGATGACGTGTGATGACGTTTGTACGTGTGGTACGTGATGACGTGTGATGACGTTTGTACGTGTGGTCCGTGATGACGTGTGATGACGTTTGTACGTGTGGTACGTGATGACGTGTGATGACGTTTGTACGTGTGGTACGTGATGACGTGTGATGACGTTTGTACGTGTGGTACGTGATGACGTGTGATGTGATGACGTTTGTACGTGTGGTACGTGATGACGTGTGATGACGTTTGTACGTGTGGTCCGTGATGACGTGTGATGACGTTTGTACGTGTGGTACGTGGTGACGTGTGATGACGTTTGTACGTGTGTCCGTGACGTGATGACGTGTGATGACGTTTGTACGTGTGGTACGTGATGACGTGTGATGACGTTTGTACGTGTGGTCCGTGATGACGTGTGGATGACGTTTGTACGTGTGGTACGTGATGACGTGTGATGACGTTTGTACGTGTGGTATGTGGTACGTGATGACGTGTGATGACGTGTGGTGTACGTGTGATGACGTTGATGGCGTTTGTACGTGATGACGTGTGATGACGTTTGTACGTGTGATGACGTGTGATGACGTGTGTGTGGTGACGTGTGATGACGTGTGACGTGTGACGTTGATGTTGTACGTGTGGTACGTGATGTGGTACGTGTGATGGCGTTTGTACGTGTGGTACGTGATGTGACGTGTGTGTACGGATGACGTGTACGTGGGACGTTTGTACGTGTGGTACGTGATGACGTGTGACGTGACGTGTGGTACGTGATGATGGCGTTTGTACGTGTGGTACGTGATGACGTGTGACGTGTACGTTTGTACGTGTGGTACGTGATGACGTGTGATGACGTGTGATGGTGTTTGTACGTGTGGTACGTGATGACGTGTGATGACGTTTGTACGTGTGGTACGTGATGACGTGTGATGACGTTTGTACGTGTGGTACGTGATGACGTGTGATGGCGTTTGTACGTGTGATGGTACGTGATGACGTGTGATGGCGTTTGTACGTGTGGTACGTGACGTGTGGTACGTGTGATGACGTTTGTACGTGGTGACGTGTGTGACGTTTGTACGTGTGGTACGTGACGTGTGATGACGTTTGTACGTGTGGTACGTGTGATGACGTGTGATGGCGTTTGTACGTGTGGTACGTGTGTGGTACGTGATGACGTGTGATGACGTGTGGTACGTGTGACGTGTGGTACGTGATGTGTGATGGCGTGTGTGTGGTATGACGTGTGATGGCGTTTGTACGTGTGGTACGTGATGTGATGGCGTTTGTACGTGTGGTATGACGTTGATGTACGTGTGGTACGTGATGAACGTGTGATGACGTTTGTTTGTACGTGTGGTACGTGATGACGTGTGATGACGTGTGATGGCGTTTGTACGTGTGGTACGTGATGACGTGTGATGACGTGTGATGTACGTGTGGTACGTGATTGTACGTGTGGTGTGATGACGTGATGACGTCGTGTGATGGGTGATGACGTTTGTACGTGTGGTACGTGATGTGAACGTGTGTGTGACTATGGCGTTTGTACGTGTGGTACGTGATGACGTGTGATGACGTTTGTACGTGTGGTACGTGATGACGTGTGATGACGTGTTGTGATGACGTGTTGTACGTGTGGTACGTGTGATGGCGTTTGTACGTGTGACGTGATGACGTTTGGTGTACGTGTGGTACGTGATGACGTGATGACGTTTGTACGTGTGGTACGTGACGTGTGTGTGGCGTGTTTGTACGTGTGATGACGTGACGTGTGATGACGTTTGTGTACGTGTGGTGTGTGACGTGTGACGTGACGTGTTGTACTGTGTGTGATGACGTGATGACGTGTGATGGATGACGTTTGTACGTGTACGTGTGGTACGTGATGACGTGTGATGACGTGTTGTGTGACGTGTGACGTGTGACGTGATGACGTGTGATGACGTTTGTACGTGTGGTACGTGATGACGTGTGATGGCGTTTGTACGTTTGTACGTGTGGTACGTGATGACGTGTGATGACGTTTGTGTGTGGTGTGATGACGTGTGATGACGTGTGACGTGTGCGTTTGTACGTGTGGTACGTGATGACGTGTGATGACGTTTGTACGTGTGGTACGTGATGACGTGTGTGTGGTATGACGTTTGTACGTTGTGGTACGTGTGATGACGTGTGGTGTGATGACGTGTTGTACGTGTGGATGACGTGTGATGAACGTGTGATGGCGTTTGTACGTGTGGTACGTGATGACGTGTGATGACGTTTGTACGTGTGGTACGTGATGACGTGTGATGGCGTTTGTACGTGTGGTACGTGATGACGTGTGATGACGTTTGTACGTGTGGTACGTGATGACGTGTGATGACGTTTGTTTGTACGTGTGGTACGTGATGACGTGTGATGACGTTTGTACGTGTGGTACGTGATGACGTGGACGTGTGTGTGGTATGACGTTTGTACGTGTGTGTGGTACGTGTGACGTGTGATGGCGTTTGTACGTGTGGTACGTGATGACGTGGATGGTACGTGTGATGACGTTTGTACGGGTGGTACGTGATGACGTGATGACGTGTGATGACGTTTGTACGTGTGGTACGTGATGACGTGTGATGACGTTTGTACGTGTGGTACGTGATGACGTGTGATGACGTTTGTGACGTGACGTGATGTGTGATGTACGTGTGTACGTGTGGTGTGATGACGTGATGTGGTACGTGTGATGGCGTTTGTACGTGTTGTACGTGATGACGTGTGATGACGTTTGTACGTGTGGTATGACGTGATGACGTGTGATGACGTTGTACGTGGTCCCCTGATGACGTGTGATGACGTTTGTACGTGTGGTACGTGATGACGTGTGATGACGTTTGTACGTGTGGTGACGTGTGATGACGTGATGACGTGTGATGACGTTTGTACGGGTGGTGATGTAGTTGAGCTTCTGTGTGTAATGAAGGTTCTGTAATAACATTTTCTCTCTGTGTGTGTGTGTGTGTGTGTGTGTGTGTGTGTGTGTTTCAGACATGAGTTGTGAGTTGCAGTAATGTACTTTTTTGTGGGGAAGCATCATGGAAGCTGGAACTGATACACAAGGAGATCAGGACAAACCTCTGGCAAGTAAAATACACACACACACACACAGCTATTGGTAGGAATAGAGAAATCTTGTGTGTGTGTGTGTGTGTGTGTGTGTGTGTGTGTGTGTGTGAGATTGTGGTGTGTCTAGAGAGAGAGAGAGGGAGATTGTGTGTGTCCTGAGAGGGAGAGAGAGAGAGAAGAGAGAGGGAGATTGTGTGTGTGTGTGTGTGTGTGTGTGTGTTGTGTGTGGTGTGTGTGAGAGAGAGAGAGAGAGAGGAGGAGGGGAATTGTGTGTGTGTGTGTGTGTGTGTGATAGAGAGAGAGAGAGAGGGGAGAGGGAGATGTGTGTGTGTGTGTGTGTGTGTGTGTGTAGAGAGTTGTGTGTGTGTGTGTGTGTGTGAATGAGAGAGAGAGAGAGATTGTGGTGGGTGTGTGTGTGTGAAGAGAGAGAGAAGAGAAGAGGAGATAGAGAGGAGAGTGTGTGTGTGTGTGTGTGGTGTGTGTGGTGTGTGAAAGAGGGAGATTGTGTGTGTGTGTGTGTGTGTGTGTAGAGAGAGAGAGAGAGCGAGAGGAGGCCCCTTGTGCGCTGTGTGTGTGTGTGTGTGTGCGAGAGGCGAGGGCGCTTGTGTGTGTGTGTGTGTGTGTTGTGTGACGAGAGAGAGCGGAGGGATTGTGTTTGTGTGTGTGAGGGGCGCTCGAGAGTGTGTGTGGTGTGTGTGTGTGTGTGTGAGAGTGGAGAGAGCGAGAGAGGAGAGATGTGTGGTTGTGTGTGTGTGTGTGTGCGCGCTTGGGTGAGAGCGAGAGAGAGAAGAGGAGAGGTTGGCTGTGTGTGTGTGTGTGAGAGGAATGCGAGAGAGTGTGTTGTGTGGTGTGTGTGTGTGTGTAGAGAGAGAGAGGGAGATTGTTGTGTGTCTGTGTGTGTGATGAGTGTGAGAGAGAGAGAGAGAGAGAGAGAGGGAGAGACTGTGGGCGTGTGTGTGTGTGTGGTGTGTGTGTGTGGAGAGTGTGTGTTGTGTGTGTGTGTGTGCGCGCGAGAGAGAGGCGAGGCGTCGGTGTGTGTTGTG
>JACRUU010000008.1:506657-514157 GCA_030449085.1 Kryptopterus vitreolus | reverse complement strand
CGTCCCTACACTGTACCCCTACTCCCTACACGTACTCTCCCACTCCCTAACACCTCACCTCCCTACACTGTAACTCCCTACTCCTCGTTCCCTACACTGTACCCCTACTTCCCTACGCCCTACTCCTACACTGGTACTCTCCCTACTTCTCCCTACACCCTACTCCCTACCTGTAAACTCCCTACTCCCTACACTGTACTCCACTCCCAACTCCTACTCTAACTCCCTACACTGTACCTTCCCTCCCTACTACTCTCCCTACACCACCTACTTCCTACACTGTACTCCCCCCTACACCCTACTCCCTACACTGGAACTCCTACTCCCTACACTGACTCCCTACACCCTAACTCCCTACACTGTACTCTCCCTACTCCCCTCCACTGTAACTCCCTACTCCCTACATCATACTCCCTACATCATACTCCCTACACCATACTCCCTACACTGTACTCCCTACACCCTACTCCCTACACTGTACTCCCTACTCCCTACACTGTACTCCCTACTCCCTACTCCCTACACTGTACTCCCTACACCCTACTCCCTACACTGTACTCCCTACACCCTACTCCCTACACTGTACTCCCTACATCCTACTCCTACACTCCCTACACTGTACTCCCTACTCCCTACACTGTACTCCCTACTTACTCCCTACACTGTACTCCCTACACCCTACTCCTACACTTACTCCCTACTCCCTACTCCCTACTCTCTACTCCCTACTCCCTACTCCCTACTCCCTACTCTGTACTCCCTACTCCCTACTCCCTACATGTACTCCCTACTCCCTACACTGTACTCCCTACCTGTACTCCCTACTCTCCCTACTCCCTACACTGTACTCCCTACTCCCTACTCCCTACTCTGTACTCCCTACTCCCTACTCCCTACACTGTACTCCTACTCCCTACACTGTACTCCCTACTCCCTACTCCTACTGTACTCCCTACACCTTACACCCTACTCCCTACACTGTACTCCCTACTCCCTACTCCCTACTCCCTACACCCTACTCCCTACACTGTACTCCCTACTCCCTACAATGTACTCCCTACACTGTACGTACTTCCCTACTACTCTCCCTACCCTACTCCCTACCGGTACTCCCTACTCTCCTACAACCCTACTCCCTACACTGTACTCGCCCCTACTCTACTCCCTACCCCCTACACTTGTACTCCCTACTCCTCCCTACTCCCTACAACTGTACTCCTCCCTACTTCCCTACTCCCCTACACTGTCCTCCCTACTCCCTACACTGTACCCCTACCCCTCCTACTCCCTACACGTACTACTGTACTCCCTACTCCTACTCCCTACACACTGTACTCCTACCTACGTGTTTCCCTAACTTCCCTACACTGTACTTCCCTAACAACCCTACTTCCTCTACACTGTACTCCTCCCTACTCCCTAGTCAGTACTCCTTACTCCTTACTCCCTACTCCCTACTCCCTACTCTGTACTCCCTACTCCCTACTCCCTACACTGTACTCCCTACACCATACACCCTACTCCCTACACCATACTCCCTATAACTCCCACCACTGTACTCCCTCCTCCCTACTGTCCCTACCCTGTCTCCTACTCCCTACACTGTTACTCTCTACAACCCTATTCCCTACCTAGTAACTCCCTACTCCCTACACGTGTACTCCCTACTCCTACACTGTACTCCCCTACTCTCCCTACAAGTCCTACACTGTACTTCCCTATTCCCCGAACTTACTTCCTACACTGTACTCCCTACTTCCCTACACTGTACTCCCTACGGGCGCCCTTCTCCCTACACTGTACTCCCTACTCCCTACACTGTACTCCCTACTCCCTACAATGTACTCCCTACACCCTACACCCTACTCCCTACACTGTCTTCTCCCTACTCCCTACTCCCTACTCCCTACTCTGTACTCCCTACTCCCTACTCCCTACTCTGTACTCCCTACTCCCTACACTGTACTCCCTACACCCTGCTCCCTACACTGTACTCCCTACTCCCTACACCGTACTCCCTACACCGTTCTCCCTACACCCTACTCCCTACACTGTACTCCCTACACCATACACCCTACTCCCTACACCATACTCCCTACACCCTACACCCTACTCCCTACACTGTACTCCCTACACCCTACTCCCTACAAAACCCGTACTTCCTAGGCAACTGGACTCCCTACTCCCTACTCCCTCCTCCCTACTCCCTACACTGTACTCCCTACTCCCTACTCCCTACACTGTACTCCCTACTCCCTCCTCCCTACTCCCTACACTGTACTCCCTACACTCTACTCCCTACTCCCTACTCCCTACCCTGTACTCCCTACTCCCTACTCCCTACACTGTACTCCCTACTCCCTACACTGTACTCCCTACTCCCTACACTGTACTCCCTACCCCCTACTCCCTACACCGTACTCCCTACTCCCTACACTGTACTCCCTACTCCCTACAATGTACTCCCTACACCCTACACCCTACTCCCTACACACTACACCCTAATCCCTACACTCTACACACCACACTACCTAAACCCTACACCCTACTCCTACCTGTACTCTCCCCTACTTCCCTACAACCCTACTCCTGCCCTACACTGTACTCCCTACTCCCTACTCCCTACTCTGTACTCCCTACTCCCTACTCCCTACTCTGTACTCCCTACTCCCTACTCCCTACTCTGTACTCCCTACTCCCTACTCCCTACTCTGTACTCCCTACTCCCTACTCCCTACACTGTACTCCCTACACCCTACTCCCTACACTGTACTCCCTACTCCCTAATCCATACACCCTACTCCCTACTCCCTACTCCCTACACTGTACTCCCTACACTGTACTCCCTACACTGTACTCCCTACACTGTACTCCCTGCTCCCTACACTGTACTCCCTACTCCCTACTCCCTACAATACTCCCTACACCCTACCCTAACCCCTACCCCTACTACTCCCTACTCCCTACCCTACTCCCTACACCCTACTCCTTACACTGTACTCCCTACTCCCTACACTGTACTCCCTACTCCCTACTCCTACTCTGTACACCCTACTCCCTACTCCCTACTCCCTACACATACTCCCTACACCATACACCCTACACCATACACTGTATCCCTACTCCCTACACTGTACTCCATACTCCTACACCTACACTGTACTCTCCCTACTCCTACTCCCTATGGTACACTCCTACACCTTATACCCTACTCTCCTACACTGTACTCCCTACTTCCCTACTCCCTACAATTATTACTCCCTACCCTTAACCCTACACTGTACTCCACCCCTATTCCCTATCCCTACCCTATTATCCTACTCCCTAATCCCTACACTGTCCCTATCCCTACTCCCTACTCTCCCTACACCCTACTCCCTACCCTACTGTACTCCCTACACTCCCTACTCCCTACTCCCTACACTGTACTCCCTACACTGTACTCCCTACTCCCTACACCTCCCTACTCCCTACTCCCTACACTCCTACTCCACTACTCCCTACCCATACCCCTCACACCCTACACCCTTCTTCTCCCACACTACCCCGACACTGGTACTCCCTCACCCTACTCCCTACAACCTTCTCCCTACCCCTACTCCCTACACTATTCCTAATCCCTTACCCTACTCCCTACACTGTACTCCTACTCCCTACTCTCCCTACACTGTACTCCCTACTCCCTACTCCCTACACTCCTACACTGTACTCTCCTACTCCCTACCCTACTCCCTACACTGTACTCCCTACACCCTACTCCCTACACTACACCTACACCATACTCCCTACACCTCCTACTCCCTACACTGTACTCCCTACACTGTACTCCCTGTACTCCCTACTCCCTACTCTGTACTCCCTACTCCCTACTCCCTACCCTGTACTCCCTACTCCCTACTCCCTACACCATACTCCCTACACCATACTCCCTACTCCCTACACCTACTCCCTACTCCCTACTCCCTACACTGTACTCCCTACACCTTACACCCTACTCCCTACACTGTACTCCCTACTCCCAACTCCCTACACTGTACTTCCCTACTCCCCTACTCCCTACACCCTACTCCCTACACACCTACACCCTACTACCCCTACACCCTACTCCCTAATCCCTACACCTACTCCCTACTCTCCTACTCTACTATGTACCTACTCACTACTGTACTCTATCCCTACACAACCTTACAACAACCCTAACTCCCTAGTCAGTACTCCTTACTCCCTACACCCTACTCCCTACTCTGTACTCCCTACTCCCTACTCCCTACAATACAGTACTCCCTACACCCTACACCCTACTCCCCTACACCCTACTCCCCACACCCTACATCTCCTACACCCATACCCTGTACTCTCCTACTCCATACTTACTCCCTACACTCCCTACTACTCTACTCCCTACTCCCTACCCCCTACCACTTACTGTACTCCCTACAAGGTCCCTACTCCCTACTGTACTCCCTACTCCCTACACTGTACTCCCTACATCCTATCCTTACACTGTACTCCCTACTCCCTACTCCATACTCCCTACACCCTACTCCCTACCTGTACTCCCTACACCCTGCTCCTACAACCCTACTCCCTACACCGTACTCCCTACACCCTACACCCTACTCCCTACACTGTACTCCCTACTCCCTACAAGGTCCCTACACTGTACTCCCTACTCCCTACTCTCGTACACCCTACACCCTACTCCCAACTGGTAGCCTACACTGTATTCCCTACACCCTGCTCCCTACACCGTACTCCCTACACCGTACACTGTCCCTATACCGTAACCCTACCCCTACTCCCTACAACTGTCCCCTACCCTACACCCTACTCCTTCTACCTCCCTCCCTACCTGTACCCCTACACGCTCCCCTACACTGTATTCCCTACACCCTGCTCCCTACACTGTATTCCCTACACCGTACACCCTACTCCCTACACCCTACTCCCTACACCCTACACCCTACACCCTACAACCTTCTCCCTACCCCTACTCCCTACAACCTACTACAAACCCTAAACCCTACTCCCTACACCGTACTACCTACACCCTATTCCCTACTCTCTACACTACACTAACCTACTCCCTACACTGTATTCTCTACACCCTACTCCCTACACTGTGCTCCCTACACCCTACTCCCTACTCCCTACACCCTGCTCCCTTCACCCTACACCGCAAACTCTACTCCCTATACCCTACTCCCTATACCCTACTCTGCACATCCTACTCCCTATACCCTAACCTGCACAACCTACTTCCTGTGTGTGTGTGTGTGTGTGTGTGTGTGTGTGTGTGTGGTGTTTTGTAGGTCCAGAAGAAGAACTACAGGGAAGAGAAGAAGCGAGCTACTAAAGAGCTGCTGAGCACAATCACTGATCCCTCAGTTGTTGTCATGGCTGATTGGCTCAAGGTTTGTGTGCGTGCGTGCATACGTGTGTGTGTGTGTGTGTTGTGTGTGTGGTGTGTGTGTGTGTGTGTGTGTGTCTGTGTTAATGTGTCACACACACACAGTTTTAGTTATTATCATCATATTACAGTAGATTATTATTAAATGTGTGCATGATCTTATTTCTGTTATATGCCTGTATGTTTATTGCTTTAGCAACACAAGTGTCCTTATTTATCACACCAACAAAGCAACTTTTCACTTTAATGGAATTGAATTGTGTGTGTGTGTGTGTGTGTGTGTGTGTGTGTGTGTGTGTGTGTGTGTGTGTGTGTGTGTAGCTGTTTAGCTTAATTTTCTAGTTCTAGTTTAGTTTCTAGATCTAGTTCTAGATAATTTCTCTAATTATATTTGTGTTTGTATATAAAGGTTCTAACTCTGTGTGTGTGTGTGTGTGTGTGTGTGTGTGTGTGTGTGTGTGTGTGTGTGTGTGAAACAGATCCGTGGCTCTTTAAAGAGCTGGACGAAGTTGTGGTGTGTGTTGAAGCCCGGTGTGTTACTGATCTATAAGAGTCAGAAGAGTGATCAGTGGGTGGGGACAGTGCTACTGAGCGCGTGCGAACTCATCGAAAGGCCTTCCAAGAAAAACGGCTTCTGCTTTAAACTGTTCCACCCTCTGGAGCAGTCCATATGGGCCATCAAGGTATTCCACACACACACACACACACACACACACACACACACACACACACACACACACCACATCTCTCACACACACACACCTATCTCACACACACACACACACACCTCTCTCACACACACACACACACATCTCTCACAGACACACACCTCTCTCACACACATCTCTCACACACACACACACCTCTCTCACACACATCTCTCACACACACACCTTGGGTTCTACATCACAACACACACACACACACACACACAACACACCTCTTCAACACACACACACACCACCTCTCTCACACACACACACATCACTCTCACACACACACACACACATCACATCTCTCACAGACACACACACCTCTCTCACACACACACACACACCTCTCTCACACACCACACACACCTCTCTCACACACACACACACAACACTCTTCACACACACACACACTCTCACACACATCACACACACACTCTCACACACACACACATCTACACACACACACACCTCTCTCACACACACACATCTCACACACACACACCTCTCCTCACACACACTCATCGACACACACCTCTCACACATCACACCTCTCACACACACACTCTCTCTCACACACACACACACATCTCTCACACCACACACACTACACACACATCTCTCCAACACTCATCTCCTCCACAACACACTCATCTCTCACACACACACTCCTCTCTCACACACGCACTCACACCACACACACACACTCATCTCTCACACACACACATCTCTCTCACACACACACACTCACATCTCTCACACATCTCACACACACTCTCTCACACACATCTCTCTCACACACACACACCTCTCTCACACACACACACACCATCTCTCACACACACACACACACACACCTCTACTCACACACACACCTCTCACACACACATCACACATACTCATCTCCCACACACACACTCATCTCTCACACACGCACCTCTCTCACAGACACACACCTCTCTCACACACACACACACACACACCTCTCTCTCACACACACACACCCTCTCACACACCAACACATCTCCTCTCCACACACACACAACTCTCTCACACACACACACACACCATCTCTCACAGTCACACACCTCTCACTCACAAACACACGCACACCTCTCTCACACACACACACTCTCTCACACACACACACACACCTCTCTCACACACACACATCCCTCACACACACACTCTCTCACACACACACAATTCACACACCCATCTCTCACACACACACACACCTCTCACACACACACACACTCTCTCACACATCAGCTCTCACACACACACTCTCACACACACTCACACACACACACTCTCTCACACACATCTCTCACACACACACACACACACCACACCCTCTCTCACACACACACCTCTCTC
>JACRUU010000008.1:484157-494157 GCA_030449085.1 Kryptopterus vitreolus | reverse complement strand
CACTACACTGCACCACCCACACGCTGCACACTGCACCACCCACACGCTCTACACTGCACCACCCACACACTGCATCCACACTGCACCACCCACACACTGCATCCCACACCACCCACACACTGCACCACCCACACACTGCACCACCCACACACTGCATCCACCCACACACTGCACCACCCACACACTGCATCCACACTGCACCACCCACACACTGCATCCACACTGCACCACACTGCACCACCCACACACTGCATCTGCACCACCCACACACTGCATCTACACTGCACCACCCACACACTGCTGCACTACACTGCACCACCCACACACACCACTGCATCCACACTGCACCACCCTGCACCACCCTGCACACACTGCATCCACACTGCACCACCCACACACTGCATCCACACTGCACCACCCACACACTGCATCCACACTGCACCACCCACACCCACACTGCATCCACACTGCATGCACACACTGCACCACCCACACACACTGCTGCACCACCCACACACTGCATCCGCACTGCACCACCCACACACTGCTGCACCACCCCCACCCCCACCCCCCAACGCAATCCACACTACACTGCACCACCCACACACTGCATCCACACTGCACCACCCACACACTGCATCCACACTGCCACCCACACACTGCATCCACACTGCACCACCCACACACTGCATCCACACTGCACCACCCACACACTGCATCCACACTGCACCACCCACACACTGCATCCACACTACACTGCACCACCCACACACTGCATCTACACTGCACCACCCACACACTCCACCTGCACACCCACTGCACCACCCACACACTGCATCCACACCACTGCACCACCCACACTGCACCACCCACACACTGCATCCACACTGCACCACCCACACACTGCATCCACACTGCATCACCCACACACTGCATCCACACTGCACCCCCCACACACTGCATCCACACTGCACCACCCACAGTGCTGCTACACTGCATCAATAAACAAATCCATCATTCATTTAGTTAATAAATTCCTCACTAACCTGTCTCTCTCTCTCTCTCTCTCTCTCTTCTCATCTCTTCTCTCTATCTCTCTCTATCTATCTCTCTCTCTCTCATCTCTCTCTCTCTCTCTCTCTGCATCTCTCTCTCTCTCTATCTCTCTATCTCTCTCTCTCTCTCTCTCTCTCTCTCTCTCTCTCTCGTCTCTATCTCTCTCTCTCTTCTCTCTATCGCTCTCTCTCTCTATCTCTCTCTCTCTCTCTCACTGCATCTCAGTCTCTCTCTCTCTCTCTCATATCTCTCTACTCATCTCTCTTATCTCTCTCCAGTCATTCTCTCTCTCTCTCTCTCCGATCTCTCTCTCTCTCTCTCTATCTCTCTCAGTCTCTGCGATCTCTCTATCTTCTCAATATATGTTCTCCGGAGCTCTCTGGCTCTATCTGTCCACTCGGATCTCTCTCTCTCTCTCTCTCTCCTGTAGCACTCGTCCGTGGGATCCTCTGAATGATTTGGTGCAGTATGAGAAAGATGGCTGTGTTCAGACTTCAGTTCGTCACAGGACTCCAATGGTACGTTCAGCCAGTGTAGTTAGTCTCAGTGCACAGGGCTGCCGGAGGGACAATTACCTGAGTCAGGTACGTCCTTCAGCCACGCCCACGATGTCCCCTCCCCCATTCACCCCAACTGCCTCCACATTAAACCCCATCCATCCACCCAACTTCCTCCAGACTGACTCTGCTCATCCATCTCCACATTAAACCCCACCCATCCACCCCAACTTCCTCCAGACTGACTCTGCTCATCCATCTCCACATTAAACCCCACCCATCCACCCCAACTTCCTCCAGACTGACTCTGCTCATCCACCCACATTAAACCCCACCCATCCACCCAACTTCCTCCAGACTGACTCCTCCATCTCCACATTAAACCCCACCCATCCACACCAACTTCCTCCAGACTGACTCTGCTCATCCATCTCCACATTAAACCCCACCCATCCACCCAACTTCCTCCAAACCCCACCCATCCACACCAACTTCCTCCAGACTGACTCTGCTCATCCATCTCCACATTAAACCCCACCCATCCACCCCAACTTCCTCCAGACTGACTCTGCTCATCCATCTCCACATTAAACCCCATCCCATCCACACCAACTTCCTCCAGACTGACTCTGCTCATCCATCTCCACATTAAACCCCACCCATCCACCCCAACTTCCTCCAGACTGACTCTGCTCATCCATCTCCACATTAAACCCCACCCATCCACCCCAACTTCCTCCAGACTGACTCTGCTCATCCATCTCCACATTAAACCCCACCCATCCACCCCAACTTCCTCCAGGCACAATCATCCTCATCCATCTCGCTTCCTTCACACCTCATCCACCCCAACTTCCTCCAGTATCTGCATTAACTTGTATGTCATCCATCTCCACATTAAACCCCATCCATCCACCCAACTTCCTCCAGTGTGTTCCATTCATTAAACCCCATCCATCACCGGGCACAATCTTTCATCTTTTATGTGTGTGTTTTCATTAATAACAGAATACAGATTTTTATTGGCTTTGTATGTTTAGTGTGAAAAATAAAGTGTGTAAACTGTGTGTGTATGTTTGTGTGTTTTATAGGTAACAGGATCAAAGAGGAAGCATAAGCAGAACGATAAACCCAAGAATCCGGAGAGCGGCTGTTCATCTCCTGAACTGGAACAACACGAGTCATCAGGGAGTGAGAGTGAGACACAACACAACACACACACACACACACACACACACCACACACACACCACACACACACACACACACACACTCAAACACATTCAATAGATTTATACAGAGATAAACACACATCTGCGTACATACTCGGATTTATTGTAAAGTGTGTGTGTGTGTGTGTGTGTGTGTGTGTGTGTGTGTGTGTTTTACAGGACAGACGAGTAAACTGGGTAATCGTGGGAGGAAAAAACTGTCAGATTTGTGTGAGTTGCAGAGTGCAGTGGAATCTATAAAACACACACAGGACGATATCTGCAGGTACAAACGCACACACCTATATTTTGTATATACATACACACACACATATGCATGTATAAATATATATATACACACACATATGCATGTATAAATATATATATACATATACACACACACACAAAAAAAAATACATTCATACATATATACAGCGCATTACACAAGTATTCCTTCAATATTAAATGCATTTTATTGGGATTTTATGTGAGAGAGTAACACAGAGTATAGCGTCATTATAAAGTGGAGGGAAATGATATATGGAGTTAAAGGTTTTTTATATATAAAATGTGAAAAATGTTGTGTGCATGTGTGTTCACCTATTCACATATATTCAATCATCTGCCTTCACCTGCCTTGAAGTAGACTTAATTACAGTCTACTTGTGTGTACTTAAACCCCGGTATAATTACAGCTGTTCTGTGAAGAGAATATTAGTGAGCAAACTGCATCATGAAGGCTAAAGAACACACCAGACTGGTCAGGAATAAAATTGTGGAGAAGTTTAAAGCAGGGTTTGGTTATAAAAACATATCACAAGCTTTGAACGTCTCAAAGCACTGTTCAATCCATCATCCAAAAATGGAAAGACTAGGGCACGGCTGCTAACCTACCAAGACACGTCCACCAAAACCGACAGGCCGGGCAAGGAGAGTGTTGATCAAGAAGCAGCCAGAAGATCCCATGTTTACTCTGGGGAAGATGCAGAGATCCACAGCTCAGGTGGGAGAGTGTGTCCACAGCAATACTATTAGTATTAGGAATACTATAAACTCCACCAATCTGGTTATTATGGAAGAATGTCAAGAAGAAAGTCATTGTTCACAAAAAAGATTAAGAATCCCATTTTCAGTTTGCCACAAGTCATGTAGAGACGCAGAAAACCTGTGGAAGAAGGCGCTGTTTTGTGCTGTTTTGGCCTATAAACAAAACTCTGTGTGTGGCAGAACCCAAACCTGCACATCAACATGAACACACCATCCTCACTGTGAAACATGGCGGTGGAAGCGTCATGCTGTGAAGATGCTCTTCTTTAGCAGGGTCAGAGTTGATGGGAAGATGGATGGAGACAAATACAAGGCAATCCTGGAAGAGAAACTATTAGAGGCCTTAAAGGACTTGAGACTGAGATAGAGGTTCACTTTCCAGCAGAACAACCACCCTAAACATACAGCCTGGGCTACAGTGCAGTGGTTAAAACATGTTAATGTGTTAGAACTGAACAGTCAAAGTCCAGATCTATTGAGACAAGACTTGAAGATTGCTGTTCACACACGTTCTCTATCCAACCTGATTCACCTGGACATGTTTTGTAAAGAAGAACGGGCAACAATGACTGTCTGTAGACGCGTAAATAGGGTAACACAAAAACATCTGCAGCTGTAATTACAGTGAAAAGAGCTTGAACAAAGTATTAACTGTGGGGTGTGAATACATTTGCACACCAAACATTTCATATTTCTGGCTGTGTGTCTTAAACATCCATCCATCCATCCACCTTCTACCGCTTATCTGGGACCGGGTCGTGGGGGCAACAGTCTAAGCAGAGATATCCAGACTTCCCTGACTCCAGCCACTTCCTCTAGCTCCCCCGGGGGGACACCGAGGCATTCCCAGGACAGTCGAGAGACATAGTCCCTCCAACGTGTTCTGGATCTTCCCCGAGGCCTCTTCCCGGTGGGACATGCCCGAAACACCTCCCCTGGAAGGCGCCCAGGAGGCATCTGAAATAGTCGCCACGCCAGCTGTGCCCTCTTGATGTGGAGGAGTATCGGATCTACTCTGAGCTCCTCCGGAGTGACTGAACTTCTCACCCTATCTCTAAGAGGAACCACCACCCCGGTCTTCCAATCCAGAGGCGCCGTCCCCAGCTGCCAGGCGTTATTGCAGAGGCGTGTCAGCCAAGACAGCCCCACAACATCCAGAGACTTCAGGTACTCGGGGCGGATCTCATCTCAAGTCAACAGCTCCCCACCTCCACTGTAGACAGTTTTGGCAGGGCACTGCTTCCCCCTCCTGATATGCCGGATGGTTTGCCAGAACTTCTTTGAGTCCGACCGATAGTCCCTCTCCATGGCCTCTCCGAACTCCTCCCATACCCAAGATTTTGTCTCAACAACCACCCGGGCCGCAGCCCGCTTGGCCTGACGGTACTCGTCAGCTGCCTCAGGGGTCCCAAGAGCCAACCAGGCTCAGAAGGACTCCTTCTTCAGCTTGACGGCATCTCCTTACTTCCGGAGACCACCACCGGGTTCTGGGATTACCGCCACGACAGGCACCTGAGACCTTACGGCCGCAGCTCAGAATGGCTGCATCGACAATGGAGGTGGAGAACATGGTCCACTCAGACTCAATGTCTCCAACCTCCCTCGGGATCTGGTTGAAGCTCTGCCGGAAGGTGGGAGTTAAAGATATCTCTGACAGGGGGTTCTGCTAGGCCGTTCCCAGCACACCCTCACAATACGTTTGGGTCTGCCGAGTCTGTCCAGCTTCCTTCCCCCGCCATCCAGGTCACCACCAGGTGGTGATCAGTTGACAGCTCCGCCCCTCTCTTCACCCAAGTGTCCAAAAAACACACGGACGGAGGTCAGATGAAACAACCACAAGGTCTATCATCGATCTCCGTCCTACTAGGGTGTCCTGGTACCATGTGTACTGATGGACACCCTTGTGTTTGAACATGGTGTTCGTTATGGACAAAACTATGACTAGCACAGAAGTCCAATAACAGAGCACCACTCGGATTCAGATTGGGGGGGAACGTTCCTCCCAATCACGCCCCTCTAGGTATCACTGTCATTGCCCACGTGGGCATTGAAGTCCCCCAGTAAAACAACGGAGTCTCCAGTTGGAGTTTTTATCAGCGCCCCTCACCAGAGACGCCAAGAAGGCCGGGTACCGGGGGTACTCTACACTGCTACATTTGGCCCATACGGCACAAACAACAGTGAGAGACTTTTCCCCAACCCGAAGGCGCAGGGAAACGACCCTCTCGTTCACCGGGGTAAACTCCAACACATGTCGGCTAAGCTGGGGGGCTATGAGCAGGCTCCACGCCAGCCCGCCGTCTCTCACCGCAGCCAACAAACTACAGAATAATGGAGAGTCCAACCTCTCTCGAGGAGTATGGTTCCAGAGCCCAGACTGTGAGAGGAGGTGAGCCAGACTATCTCTAGCCGGTATCTCTCAACCTCCCGCACAAGCTCGGGCTCCTTCCCCACCAGCGAGGTGACATTCCATGTCCCTAGAGCTAGTCTCTGTGTCCAGAGGTCGGGTCGTCGAGGCCTCCGCCTTCGACCATTGCCCGAACCACATTGCACCGGTCCCTTATGAGCCTTCCTGCAGGTGGTGGGCCCACAGAAAGGTGTCCCCACGTCGTTCATTTGGGCTGAGCCCGGCCGGGCCCCATGGGTGGAGGCTTGACCACCAGGCGCTCGCTTTCAAGCCCCAGCCCCGGGCCTGGCTCCAGGGAGGGGCCCCGGCTGTGCCATACGGGTTGACGTTACGGTCCTTGATTTTAGATTTGGCTTCATAAGGGGGTATGGAAGGGGGCGTGTCTTAAACATCATGTATCATTTTCCTTCCACTGTAACGAAACAAAATGTGGAAATTTACGAGGGGGGATAAATACTTTTACAATGCACTATACACACACACACACACACACACACACACACACACACACACACACACATAATTTGCAGTATTGCATAGATTATTGTGCAGTAATTGTGTACTGTGTGTGTGTGTGTGTGTGGTGTGCATGTGTGTGTGTGTGTACAGGAGTGTGAGCGCACTGAGGAGTCGAGTGGAGGATCAGAGTTTCTTCCTCACACAGAGAGATTACATCATCATCATCTTCCTCATCGGCCTGCAGCTCTGCCTCAGTCTCATCCTCAAATAAAGAGAGAGAGAGAAAGAGAGAGAGACTCTTCATCTTTCCGTCCTTGTGTTTAGTCTATCTCTCACTCCACATTGTGTATATTATTATTGTGTAATGAAGGATAAACTCCACATTTCAGAGCAGAGAGCTGATTGGCTGTTTCAGAGAGAGGTGAAGTGCATGATGGGAAATTCTCTGTGTTGCACCTCTCCGCTCTCTCTTTTTATTCCTCTTTGTATTTTCTTAGTTATTTCTTAAATATTAGTCTTAGTTTTTATGTGTCAAATTTTTTTTTATGTGTCAAATTTTTTTTTATGTGTCAAATTTTTTTTTATGTGTCAAAAATTTTTGCATCTGCTGTGTGCATTGTGTGTGTGTGTGTGTGTGTGTGTGTGTGTGTGTGTGTGTGTGTGTGTGTGTGTGTGTGTGTGTGCGTGTGTGTGCGCCGTGTGTGTGTGTGTGTGCATGTGTGTGCGTGTGCGTGTGCGCGTGTGCGCGTCTGCGTGTGTGTGTGTGTGTGAGTGCGTGTGTGTGTGTGTGTGTGTGTGTGTGTGTGTGTGCGTGTGTGTGTGTGTGTGTGTGTGTGTGTGTGTGTGTGGCGTGTGTGTGCGTGTGTGTGTGTGTGTGTGTGTGTGGGTCGTGTGTGTTGCGTGTGTGTGTGTGTGTGCGTGTGTGTGTGTGTGAGTGTGTGTGTGTGCGTGTGTGTGTGTGTGTGCGTGTGTGCGTGTGTGTGCGTGTGTGTGTGTGCGTGTGTGCGTGTGTGTGTGTGTGTGTGTGTGTGTGTGTGTGTGTGTGTGTGGTGCGTGTTTGTGTGTGCGTGTGTGTTGTGTGTGTGTGGTGTGTGTGTGCGTGTGTGTGTTTGTTACTGAAGTCATGTGACTTTACATTTCATACCATATCTGTTTACTGTAACTGAGAATTGTAGCTGTAGTGAATTAGCCTCAGGATTAACCAGAGTACATAAAGAGTAGGGCATAGGGAGTAGGGTGTAGGGCATAGGGTGTAGTGCATAGAGAGTAGGGCATAGGGTGTAGTGCATAGGGAGTAGTGCATAGTGGGCATAGGGAGTAGGGCATAGGGTGTAGTGCATAGGGAGTAGTGCATAGGGAGTAGGGCATAGGGTGTAGGGCATAGGGAGTGTGCATAGGGAGTAGGGCATAGGGAGTAGGGCAAGGGTAGGGAGTAGGGCATAGGGTGTAGGGCATAGGGTGTAGGGCATAGGGGTAGGGCATAGGGAGTAGGGCATAGGGAGTAGGGCATAGGGTGTAGTGGCATAGGGAGTAGTGCATAGGGAGTAGTAGTAGGGCATAGGGTGTAGGGCATAGGGAGTAGGGCATAGGGTGTAGTTGGTGTAGTGCATAGGGTGTAGGGCATAGGTAGTAGGGCATAGGGTGTAGGGCATAGGGAGTAGTAGGCATAGGGCAGGTAGGGATAGGGTGTAGTGCATAGGGAGTAGGGCATAGGGTGTAGGCATAGGGAGTAGGGCATAGGGTGTAGTGGCATAGGGAGTAGGGCATAGGGAGTAGGGGGGGGGCATAGGGAGTAGGGAGGGCATAGGGAGTAGGGCATAGGGAGTAGGGCATAGGGAGTAGCATAGGGAGTTACATAGGGAGTAGGGCATAGGGAGTAGGGCCTATAGGGAGTAGGGCATAGGGAGTAGGGAGTAGTGTTTATTACCAGCCCTGTTTTCACGTTCCTTTTTTGTAGCAGAACTTCCTGTTGTAGCGCCACCGCTTTTTATATAAATATCTAAAGCCAAATAGTCACTCAAAAGACTGATTGTGTTCTCTGTGTGTGTGTGTTGTGTGTGTGTGTGTGTGTGTGTGAGAGAGAGAGAAGGGGAGTGTGTGGTATGTGTGTGTTTGTGTGACTGTATGAGTGTGTGTGTTTGTGTGTTGTGTGTGTGTGTGTGTGTGTGTGTTGTGTGTGTGTGTGTGTGTGTGTGTGTGTGTGTGTGTGTGTGTGTGAGAGAGAGAGAGAGAGTGTGTATGTGTGTGTTTGTGACTGTATGAGTGTATGAGTGTATGTGTGTGTATGTGTGTGTGTGAGTGTATGTGTGTGTGTGTGTGTGTGTGTGTGTGTGTGTGTGTGTGTGTGTGTGTGTGTGTGTGTGTGTAGTGTGTGTGTGTGTGTGTGTGAGAGTGTGTGAGGAGAGACACATGTGAATGTGTTCACATCATTAATAACTACAGTTAATGTGCCTTGATGGGTGTGGCTTCTTCAGAGGGCGGGGCAGAGTTCAGTTGTCCAATTCCCTGTGTGTGTGTGTGTGTGTGTGTGTGTGTGTGTGTGTGTGTGTGTGTGTGTGTGTGTGTGTGTGTGTGTGTGTGTTTTCGTGTTCACTTGTATGTTAATTTGAATGACTGAATGTGACGTCCTGTAGGTTAATCACCTGTAACACACCTCATTAAAATGAAATATAACTGTGTGTGTGTGTGTGTGTGTGTGTGTGTGTGTGTGTGTTCATTCATACATCTACTTTATTACACTTGTTCTTTATGACTGCAGCAATGCATTGTGGGTAAACTGTGTTGCTGCAGTGATGTAAACCGATGGATTGTAATGGTGGAGAACATCTCAGACCTCCTCACCTCCCGACTGCACCTCACTGTCTCTCACTCTCATTGTCTCACACTGTCTCACTCTCAACATCTCACACTGTCTCACTGTCTAACTCTCACTGTCTCACACTGTCTCACTCTCAACATCTCACACTGTCTCACTGTCTCAATCTCAATGTATCACACTGTCTCACATGGTCTCTCAACATCTCACACTGTCTCATTCTCATTGTCTCACACTGTCTCACTCTCACTGTCTCACCATGTCTCACTGTCTCACTCTTAATGTATCACACTGTCTCACATGGTCTCACTCTCAACATCTCACACTGTCTCACTCTCATTGTCTCACACTGTCTCACTCTCACTGTCTCACACTGTCTCACTCTCAATGTCTCACACTGTCTCACTGTCTCACTCTCACTGTCTCACTGTCTCACTCTCAACTCTCACTGTCTCACTCAATGTATCACACTGTCTCACATGGTCTCACTCTCAACATCTCGCACTGTC
>JACRUU010000008.1:474157-479157 GCA_030449085.1 Kryptopterus vitreolus | reverse complement strand
GTGGGTGGGGGGTGCTGGGTGGAGAGGGGAGTGGGGGGTTTTGTTGGGGTTATGGGTGGAGAGGGGAGTGGGGGGTTTTGTTGGGGTTATGGGTGGAGAGGGGAGTGGGGGGTTTTGTTGGGGTTATGGGTGGAGAGGGGAGTGGGGGGTTTTGTTGGGGTTATGGGTGGAGAGGGGAGTGGGGGGTTTTGTTGGGGTTATGGGTGGAGAGGGGAGTGGGGGGTTTTGTTGGGGTTATGGGTGGAGAGGGGAGTGGGGGGGGGGGTTTTTGTTGGGGGTTGTTGGGGTTATGGGTGGAGAGGGGAGTGGGTGGGTTGTTGGGGTTATGGGTGGAGAGGGGAGTGGGTGGGTTGTTGGGGTTATGGGTGGAGAGGGGAGTGGGGGGTTTGTTGGGGTTATGGGTGGAGAGGGGAGTGGGGGGTTTGTTGGGGTTATGGGTGGAGAGGGGAGTGGGGGGTATTTGTTGGGGTTATGGGTGGAGAGGGGAGTGGGGGGTATTGTTGGGGTTATGGGTGGAGAGGGGAGTGGGTGGGTTGTTGGGGTTATGGGTGGAGAGGGGAGTGGGGGGTTTTGTTGGGGTTATGGGTGGAGAGGGGAGTGGGTGGGTTTTGTTGGGGTTATGGGTGGAGAGGGGAGTGGGTGGGTTGTTGGGGTTATGGGTGGAGAGGGGAGTGGGGGGTATTTGTTGGGGTTATGGGTGGAGAGGTGGAGTGGGGGGTATTGTTGGGGTTATGGGTGGAGAGGGTGTTTGAGTGGGGGGGTGGGTGTTGTTGGGGTTATGGGTGGAGAGGGGAGTGGGTGGGTTGTTGGGGGGTTATGGGTGGAGAGGGGAGTGGGGGGGGTATTGTTGGGGTTATGGGTGGAGAGGTGAGTGGGGGGTTGTTGGGGTTATGGTTGGGGGTGGTGGGGGGTATGTTGGGGTGTTATGGGTGGAGAGGGGAGTGGGTGGGTATTGTGGGGTTATGGTGGAGAGGGGAGTGGGGGTTATTGGTTGGTTATGGGTGGAGAGTTGGGTGTTTTGGCTTGCTGGGAGAGGGGACTGGGAGTTTTGTTGGGGTTATGGGTGGAGAGGGGAGTGGGGGGTTGTTGGGGGGGGTTTGGGTGGAGGGGGATGGAGTGGGGGGGGGTTTGTTGGGGTTATGGGTGGAGAGGTGAGTGGGGGGTATTGTTGGGGTTATGGGTGGAGAGGTGAATGATTGATTAAAGTGGATGTGGTTGGTGGTGGATAATTGATTGAATGTTTTGATGATTGATGATGAATGTGGTGGAGTGGTGGTGGGGGAGGATGATTGAATGGTGGATGATGAATGTAGTGGTGGAGTGATTGAATGGTGGATGATGAATGTAGTGGTGGGTGGATTGAATGGTGGATGATGAATGTGGTGGTGGATGATTGAATGGTGGATGATGGTGGATTCGATGGTGGTGGATGTGGTGGATGTTGATGTGATGATGGGTGGAGGATTGAATGGTGGATTGATGAATGTAGTGGTGGAGGATGAATGGTGGATGATGAATGTAGTGGTGGATGATGGTGATGATGGATGCGATGTGGATGATGAATGTGTGAATGTGGGTGATGAATGAGTGGTGGATGGTGGATGATGAATGTGGTGGAGTGATGTGGGTGATTGAATGGTGGATGATGAATGTGTTAGTGGTGGATTGAATGGTGGATGATGAATGTGGTGGATGATGGTGGATGATGAATGTGGATGATGAATGGTGGTGGATGATGAATGTAGTGGTGGATGATGGTGGAATGAATGGTGGAGTGGTGGATTGAATGGTGGATGATGAATGTGGTGGATGATGAATGGTAGATGATGATGATGGTGGATGATGAATGTGGATGATGAATGTGGTGGTGGATGGATGATGAATGGTGGATGATGAATGGTGGAGGATGAATGTAGTGGTGGATTGAATGGTGGATGATGAATGTGGTGGATGATGATGATGATGAATGGATGATGATGTGGATGATGATGATGAATGTGGATGATGAATGTGGTGGATGGAATGTGGATTGAATGGTGGATGATGAATGGTGGATGATGAATGGTGATGATTGAATGGTGGAGGATGAATGAATGTGGATGATGATGAATGATGATGGTGGATGATGAATGTGGTGGTGGATGATTGAATGGTGGATGATGAATGGTGGATGATGGTGGAATGAATGGTGGTGGATGATGAATGTGGTGGATGATGAATGTGGTGGTGGATGATGAATGTGGATGATGAATGGTGGATGATGAATGTAGTGGTGGATGATTGAATGGTGGATGATGAATGTGGTGGTGGAGTGGTGGATGATGAATGATGATGGTGGATGATGAATGTGGTGGATGATGGTGGAATGAATGTGGATGATGAATGGTGGATGATGGTGGATGAATGTGGTGGATGATGAGATGAATGTGATGATGGTGATGATGAATGTGGATGATGAATGTAGTGGTGGATTGAATGGTGGATGATGAATGTGGTGGATGATGAATGGTAGATGATTGAATGGTGGAGGATGAATGTAGTGGTGGATTGAATGTGGTGGTGAAGATGATGAATGGGATGATGAATGGTGATGATGAATGGGTGGTGGATGATGAATGTGGTGATGTGGGTAGATGATTGAATGGTGGATGATGAATGGTGGATGATTGAATGGTGGATGATGAATGGGTGGTGATGATGTGTGGATGGATGATGAATGGGTGGTAGATGATGAATGGTGGATGATGAATGTGGTGGTGGATGATTGAATGGTGGATGATGAATGTGGTGGTGGATGATTGATGGTGGATGATGAATGTGGTGGTGGATGATGAATGGTGGATGATGAATGTGGTGGTGGGTGGATGATGTGGTGGATGATGGTGGATGATGAATGGTGGATGATGATGATGTGGATGATGAATGGTGGATGATGAATGTGGTGGTGTGGTGGTGGAGGATGATGTGGTGGGATTGATGGTGGATGATGAATGTAGTGATGAATGGTGGATGATGAATGTGGTGGTGGCTGATGAATGGTGGATGATGAATGTGGTGGATGATGAATGGTGGATGATGAATGGTAGATGATTGGAATGGTGGAGGATGAATGTGGTGGTTAGATGATGTGAATGGTGGATGATGAATGGTGGATGATGAATGTGGTGGATGTGATGGTATGTGAATGAATGTGGATGATGATGATGAATGGTGGATGATGAATGTGGTGGTGGATGGTATGGAATGGTGGATGATGATTGGATGTGGTGGAATGGTGGAGGATGAATGTGGTGGTGGGTGATGGCTGAATGGTGGATGATGAATGTAGTGGTGGATGATTGAATGGTGGATGATGAATGTGTGGATGATGGTGGATGATGAATGTGATGGGTGATGATGGTGGATGATGAATGTGGATGATGAATGTGGTGGATGATTGAATGGTGGATGATGAATGGTGGTGGATTGAATGGTGGATGATGAATGGTGGATGATGAATGTGGTGGTGGATGATGAATGATGGTGGTGGATGATGAATGGTGGATGATGAATGTGGTGTGATGAATTGAATGGTGGATGATGAATGTAGTGGTGGATTGAATGGTGGATGATGAATGTGGTGGTGGATGATGAATGGTGGATGATGATGATGAATGTGGTGGATGATGAATGGTGGATGATGAATGTGGTGGTGGATGATTGTGGTGGATTGATGGTGGATGATGAATGTGGTGGGGGATGATTGAATGGTGGATGATGAATGAATGGGTGGATGATGAATGGTAGATGATTGAATGGTGGATGATGAATGTGGTGGTGGATGATGATTGATGGTGGATGATGAATGTAGTGTGTGGGTGATGAATGGTGGATGATGAATGTGTGGTGGTGGATGATGGTGGAATGGTGGATGATGAATGAATCATGTGTAACTGTAGTGATGTTACTGTTCCAGGTTTTTAGGACAGACACGTCATGGCTGACCTGGACAAGTGAGTACTACATTTACCCGTCCTTTATCCTAATGTCTGTCCTGTACCCGTTACTGGTACCTGTTACTTATCCTAATGTCTGTCCTGTACCCGTTACTGGTACCTGCTTACTTATCCTGTTACTTATCCTAATCCTAATGTCTGTCCTGTACCCGTTACTGGTACCTGTTACTGTTTCCTACTTATCCTACTGTCTAATGTCCTGTACCGTTACTGCTACCTGTTACTTATCCTAATGTCTGTCCTGTACCCGTTACTGCTACCTGTTACTTATCCTAATGTCTGTCCTTACGTAATTGCCTCGCATTACTTATCCTAAGTGTACTGTGACATTTTTATTGCTAATAATCGTGTGCGTGTGTGTGTGTGTGTGTGTGTGTGTGTGTGTGTGTGTGTGTGTGGGTGTGTTGTGTTGTGTGTGTGTGTGTGTGTGTGTGTGTGTGTGTGTGTGTGTGTGTGTGTGTGTGTGTGTGTGTGTGTGTGTGTGGCGTGTGCGTGCGTGTGTGGTGTGCGTGCGTGTGTGTGTGTGTGTGTGTGGCGCGCAAGTAAAGAGCAGGCTGAGCTGGATCCGGCTGATATGGAAGATGTAGAGGAAGTAGAAGAGGAGGAGACCGGGCAGAGACCGGAGAGGACAGCAAAGGTGTGTTTGTGTGTGTGCGCTCTCACTTTACTATACAGGCCTTTTCCTTATCACACACTTTCACTATCATCATCACATGTGTGTGTGTGTGTGTGTGTGTGTGGGGGGGGGGGGGGGGTGGGGTTACTTGATCACCCAGTGACCCCCGTCCGGTGTGTGTGTGTAGTTTTTGTTAATGTAAATGTGCTGATAATGAACCATTTTCTGATTGATATTTATTGTGTGTGTGTGTGTGTGTGTGTGTGTGTGTGTGTGTGTGTGTGTGTGTGTGTGTGTGTGGTGAATCTGGTCTTTATATGAAGAACTTTTTTTCTATCTTGGTATTGTTGTAGGTTCACTCGCTTCACATTAGATCTGTGTTTAATTGG
>JACRUU010000008.1:464157-469157 GCA_030449085.1 Kryptopterus vitreolus | reverse complement strand
ATGTCTGTAGTAGCAGTTCTACCAGTCAGAATGTGACAGGCTCTGCCCTAAGCCCCGCCCCCAGTCACTTAGTGTTTCCTTGTAGCACTTTACTTCAGGTCGGAATGCAGAGCTCTTCTGATTGGCTGTGTCATGCCTTCTGATTGGATACATTTTTCATTCCACCCTGATCCACAGGAAAAAAGATTTTATAATTGTAGCACTTCATCCGTTTTCTTCAGTAAAGAGTTCAAACTGACCATCACACTTCATCTTCACACTGTAACCACAGTGTTCAGTAACCCCGCCCTCACTCACTGTAACCCCGCCCTCACCCCGCCCTCACTGTAACCCCGCCCACATACAATGTAACCCCGCCCTCACTCACTGTAACCCCGCCCTCACTCACTGTAACCCCGCCCACATCACTGTAACCCCGCCCTCACTCACTGTAACCCCGCCCACATACAATGTAACCCCGCCCTCACTCACTGTAACCCCGCCCACATACAATGTAACCCCGCCCTCACTCACTGTAACCCCGCCCACATACAATGTAACCCCGCCCTCACTCACTGTAACCCCGCCCTCACTCACTGTAACCCCGCCCTCACTCACTGTAACCCCGCCCCCACATACAATGTAACCCCGCCCTCACTCACTGTAACCCCACCCACACATTCCATAACCCCACCCACACATAACCCTGCCCTCTCACACAGTGTAACCCCACCCATACCAGCTCAGACCAATGATTAGAACAATTGTGTGTGTGTGTGTGTGTGTGATGCCCAGCATAAGGTGTGCAGTACTGTGTGTATGAATTGCCCACAATACCCTGTGTTCTCAGGTGTGTGTGTGTGTGTGTGTGTGTGTGGTGGTGTGTGTGTGTGTGTGTGTGAGTGATCTGCAGCTGCTGTTGAGAGTTCTCCATGTTACAGATGTACTAATGTACTCAGATGTGTACTCATCCAATAAACTGGTTCTACGTGCGCCGGCCTGTGTGCCTTCATCCCGAGTGTGTGAGTGTGTGTGAGCGTGTGTGTGTGTGTGTGTGTGTGTGTGAGTGTGTGAGTGTGTGAGAGAGAGAGTGATCTGCAGCTGCTGTTGAGAGTTGATCTGCAGCTGCTCTGATTGGTCAGGAGGTGTTCTCACAGTTTCTCAGCTGGATATTAAGGCCTGGTCCTCAGCTTCTCATTTCCATGGTAACAGCTCCCGGGGTGCGGCGCGGTGCCCTCCTGGCGGTCCGGGTGCGGCGCGGTGCCCTCCTGGCGGTCCGGGTGCGGCGCGGTGCCCTCCTGGCGGTCCGGGTGCGGTACATGGTTTAGATGGAGTGAGATGTTGGTGTGAAACGCGCGTGCAGTCAGAAAATCTATTTGAGTTCTAAATTAAAACTGATGTGAGGAATCAAACCAGAAGTGAAGAACGGAAATCAACTTCTGGAGGTGTGTGTGTGTGTGTGTGACACACTCACTCACACACACACACACACACACACATACTCTGACATGCACACTGTTACACACACATGTCTCACATGCGCATACACACACTCTGTCACACACTCTCTCACACACACACACACTGTCTCTCACACACACTCTCTAACATGCGCATACACACACACACTCAGACACTCTCTCACACACACACACACACACATACTGACATGCACACTGTTACACACACATGTCTCACATGCGCATGCACACACTCTGACATTCTCACACACACACACTCTCTGTCTCTCAGACATACACACTCACACACACACACACTCTGCGTCTCTCACACACACACATTCTCTCTCACACACACACTCTAACATGCGCATACACACTCAGACACTCTCTCTCTCTTCTCTCTCTCTCACACACACACACACACTCTGATGGTATAGAGATGTTTTGCTGCATTTCTGCGCCTTTAGGTAAACGGCACCCGGGGGCGCGCGAGCGCAGGATTAATCCCACTCATACACACACGCACGAGCGCGCGCGCCGGTTGTGGATGTCTGTGTGCTTCTGGTGAGAGACAGCGCGACACTGCTGTGTGTAAGAGTGTGTGTGTGTGTGTGTGTGTGTGTGTGTGTGTGTGTGTGTGTGTGTCCGCGCGCTCTGCTCGGAGCGGTTGTGTATCCTCCTTGTCCTCGCGCTCCCGGTGATGCAGCAGCAGCAGGCGGCTCCGCGCGTGCTGAAGGAGGGCGTGCTGGAGAAGCGCAGTGACGGTCTGCTGCAGATGTGGAAGAGGAAACACTGCACGCTCACGGAGGAAGCCGTGCTCCTGCACGCGCACGCGCACGCGGTGGCCAAGAGCAAAGAGCTGCACTTCTCGCGCGTGAAGACCGTGGACTGCGTGGAGCGCAAGGGCAAACACGGGTACTTCACCGTGGTGATGGCGGACGGGAGGGAGATTGATTTCCGGTGCCGGGCGGATGACGGATGGAGCGCGGAGATCACGCTGCAGATGGTGCAGTATAAAAACCGCCAGGCCGTGCTCGCGGTCCGATCCACGCGCCACAAACACCACCGGCTCGTCAACAACACACCGGAAACAGACCTCACCATACCGACAGGAGAGAGCCGCGCGCACAGCGGTGAGACACACATACACTCACATACACACACACACACACATACACACACACACACACATACACATACACTCACATATACACACTCACACACACACACACACACCCACACACACACACACACACTACACATCACACACACACTCACCACACACACACATCACACACACACACATACACCCACACTCACCTCACACACACTCACACACACACACAACTACACACACACACACACACACACACACATACATCACACACACACACACACATACACACACTACACACACACACACACACACACACACATAACACACACACTCACACACTGCACACACTCACCCGCTCACACACACACACACACACACTACACACACCACACACATACACACACACACACACACACACACACACACACACACACACACACACATACACACACTCACACACACACACACACACACACACACACACTCACACACACACTTACACACACACACACACACACCACACTACACATACACACACATACACTCACACACACACACTACACACACACACACACCACACACACACACACACCATACACAACATACACACACACACACACACACACACACACACACACACACACACACACACACATACACACTCACACACACACCTACACACACACACACACACACACACACACACACTCACACACACACACACACACACACACACTCACATACACACACACACACACTCACACATACACACACACACACACACACACACACACACACACACACACACACACACACACACACACACACACACACACTCACACACACACACACATACACACACACAGTACACACATACACACACTCACACACACACATACACACACACACATCATCACACACACATGCACACACACACTCACACACACCACACACACACACCACACACACACACACACACACACTCACACTGCCATTTTGAATGTTGAATGATTTTGTTCAATAAAGACAAGAAAGATTGGATTTTTTGGTGTTATTATTTTTAGACACATTTGTCAATACCAATGAATTAGATGAAGATCAGATAACATTTTATGACCAATTTATTCAGAAAACCATGAAATTCCAAAACGTTTCACATACTTTTTCTTTCCACTGTATTCCTCCATCTGTTACTCCATCTATTCCTCCATCTATTCCTCCATCTGTTACTCCATCTGTTATTCCTCCATCTGTTACTCCATCTATTCCTCCATCTATTCCTCCATCTATTCCTCCATCTGTTACTCCATCTATTCCTCCATCTGTTACTCCATCTATTCCTCCATCTATTCCTCCATCTGTTACTCCATCTGTTCCTCCACTCCATCTATTCCTCCATCTGTTACTCCATCTGTTACTCCATCTGTTACTCCATCTATTCCTCCATCTGTTCCTCCACTCCATCTGTTCCTCCATCTGTTACTCCATCTATTCCTCCATCTGTTACTCCATCTATTCCTCCATCTATTCCTCCATCTGTTACCTCTGTCACTCCATCTATTCCTCCATCTGTTACTCCATCTATTCCTCCATCTGTTCTCCATCTATTCATCTGTTACTCCATCTATTCCTCCATCTGTTACTCCATCTATTCCTCCATCTATTACTCCATCTCCATCTATTATTCCTCCATCTATTCCTCCATCTGTTACTCCATCTATTCCTCCATCTCCTCCATCTATTCCTCCATCTGTTACTCCATCTATTCCTCCATCTGTTACTACATCTATCTCCTCCATCTATTCCTCCATCTGTTACTCCATCTATTCCTCCATCTGTTACTCCATCATTCTCCATCTGTTACTCCATCTATTCCTCCATCTGTTACTCCATCTGTTACCTCCATCTGTTACTCCATCTGCCATCTATTCCTCCATCTGTTACTCATCTCTCCATCTATTCCTCCATCTGTTACCTCCATCTGTTACTCCATCTATTCCTCCATCTATTTTCTCCCATCTCCATCTGTTATTCCTCCATCTCCATCTATTCCATCTCCATCTATTACTCCATCTCCTCCATCTATTCCTCCATCTATTCCTCCATCTATTACTCCATCTATTCCTCCATCTATTCCTCCATCTGTTACTTCGATTCTCCATCTGTTATTCTATTCCTCCATCTATCCTCCATCCCCATCTATTCCTCTATTCATCTATCCTTCATCTCCTCTTCCTCATCTATTCCTCCATCTGTTATTATTCCATCTATTCCTCCATCTATTCCTCCATTCCATCTATTCCTCCATCTATTCCTCCATGTCTATCTCCATTCCTCCATCTATTCCTCCATGTCTATTCCTCCATCTATTCCTCCGTCTATTCCTCTGTCTATTCCTCCATCTATTCCTCCGTCTATTCCTCTGTCTGTTCCTCCATCTA
>JACRUU010000008.1:443299-461157 GCA_030449085.1 Kryptopterus vitreolus | reverse complement strand
GGGGGGGTATAGTTCGGTGGGTATAGTTGTGGGGGGGGGTATTTCGGGGGGTTTGTGTATAGTTGTGGGGGGGGTATGTTCGGGGGTGTATAGTGGGGGGTGTATGGTGGGGGGGGTGTATAGTTGTGGGGGGGGTATAGTTCGTGGGGGTGTATAGTTGGGGGGTGTATAGGGTGGGGGGGTATAGTTGGGTGTATAGTTGTGGGGGGGGGTATTCGGGGGTGTATTGTTGTTGGGGGGGGGTATAGTTCGGGTGGTGTATAGTTGTGGGGGGGTATAGTTCGGGTGGTGTATATTGTGGGGGGGGTGGTGGTGGTATAGTTGGGGGGGGTATAGTGTGTTGTGGGGGGGGGGGGGGTGGGGGGGGTTTATAGTTCGGGGGTGTATAGTTGTGGGGGGGGTGGTTGTATAGTTCGGGTGGTGTATGTATCGTGTTGGGGGGGGTATAGTGTGGGGGGGGGTTTAGTTCGGGGGGTTGTGTGTTGTGGGGGGGGTATAGTTCGGGTGGTGTATGTTGGGGGGGGTATATTTTATATTTATAGTTGGGGGGGGGGTTATAGTCGGGTGTTGTATAGTTGTGGGGGTTTTTTTTGTTGTGGGGGGGGTATAGTTCGGGTGGTGTATAGTTGGGGGGGGGGTTTGTTGGTATAGTTCGGGTGGTGTATAGTTGTGGGGGGGTATAGTTTTAAGGGGGTGGGGGGGTGTAAGTTGTGGGGGTGTGATGGTTGGGGTGGGGGGGTTTTAGTTGGGGGGGGGGTGGTTTTTATAGTTGGGGGGGGGGGATAGTTGGGGGGTTGTTATAGTTGTGGGGGGGTTTATAGTTGGGGGGGGGTGGTTATATTGTGGGGGGTATAGTGTGGGGGGGGGGTATAGGTCGGGGGGGGGTTTATAGTTGTGGGGGGGGGTATAGTTGGGGGGTGTATAGTCGGGGGGTGTTATAGGGTGGGGGGGTTAGTTGTGGGGGTTATTTTATAGTGGGGGGGGGGGTTATAGTTGGGGGGGGGGGGGGGGGGGGGGTGGTTTTATAGTCGGTGGTGTATAGTTGTGGGGGGGGTTCTAGTTCGGGGGGGGTATAGTTGTGGGGGGTGGGTATAGTTCGGGGGGTGTATAGTTGTGGGGGGGGGGGTATAGTTCGGGTGGTGTTAGTTTGGGGGGGTATAGTGTGGGGGGGTATTTTTTATAGTGGGGGGGTAGTTCGGGGGGTGTGATGTTGTGGGGGGGTATAGTCGGGGGGTGATAGTTGTGTGGGGGGGTTATAGTTGTGGGGGGGGGTATAGTTCGGGGGGGGTATAGTTCGGGGGGTAGTTGATCGTTGTGGGGGGTGGTGTATAGTGTGGGGGGTGTTTGGTATAGTGTGGGGGGGGGGTATAGTTCGGGGGGGGGTGGTATAGTTCGGGGTGTGTTGTTATAGTGTGGGGGGGGGGTTTTTGGTTTATAGTTAGGGTGGTGTATAGTTGGGGGGAAGTGTTATAGTTGTGGGGGGGTGCTAGTTCGGGGGATAGTTGTGGGGGGGGTTAAGTTCGGGGGGGGGTGGTTATTTTGGGTATGTTGTGGGGGGGGTTATAGGTTCGGGGGGTTGTATAGTGTGGGGGGGGGTAATAGTTGTGGGGGGTATAGTGGTGGGGGGGGTATAGTTGGGGGGGGGTTATAGTTCGGGTCGGGTGTAGTTTGGGGGGGGTTTTAGTTCGGGTTGGTGGTGTATAGTGTGGGGGGGGGTTTTTATAGTTCGGGGGTTATAGTTGGGGGGGGGGGGGGTGGGTTGGTATGTCGGGTGTGTTATAGTTGTGGGGGGGGGGGGGGGGGGTATAGTGTGCGGGTGGTGTATAGTTGTGGGGGGGGGGGGTGGTTATTTGGGGGGTTTATAGTTGGGGTGGTGTATAGTTGTGGGGTTGTGGGTGGGGGGGGTATAGTTCGGGTGGTGTATAGTTGATCGTTCTTATTCTGTATTTAATTCTACATTTAAACAGATCTGTGATGATCCTCAGAGAATAAAAAACTAGCAGATAAAAAGATCTCAGGCTATTTCATTAGCATGTGTTACATTAGCATGTGTTACATTAGCATGTGTTACATTAGCATGTGTTTCATTAGCATGTGTTTCATTAGCATGTGTTACATTAGCATGTGTTACATTAGCATGTGTTACATTAGCATGTGTTTCATTAGCATGTGTTTCATTAGCATGTGTTTCATTAGCATGTGTTTCATTAGCATGTGTTTCATTAGCATGTGTTTCATTAGCATGTGTTTCATTAGCATGTGTTTCATTAGCATGTGTTTCATTAGCATGTGTTACATTAGCATGTGTTTCATTAGCATGTGTTTCATTAGCATGTGTTTCATTAGCATGTGTTTCATTAGCATGTGTTTCATTAGCATGTGTTTCATTAGCATGTGTTTCATTAGCATGTGTTTCATTAGCATGTGCTTCATTAGCATGTGTTTCATTAGCATGTGCTTCATTAGCATGTGTTTCATTAGCATGTGTTACATTAGCATGTGTTTCATTAGCATGTGTTTCATTAGCATGTGCTTCATTAGCATGTGTTTCATTAGCATGTGTTACATTAGCATGTGTTACATTAGCATGTGTTACATTAGCATGTGTTACTAACTAACGCGGCTTTCCTGTGTTTTATGTTCACACATATTAAAGATATTATTATGGCCTCACTGCACTTTTTGAAGCCTTACACAGTGTTACCAAGGTTACCACATCTTGGATCTAACGCCCTGCCGAGATCAGATGTTCCACTGTGTGTGTGTATGTGTGTATGTGCGTGCGTGTGTGTGTGTGTGTGTGTGTGTCGAATTTGCTTTGCTAAATGCAAAGTGCACAGAGACATCTAAAGCTAAGAGCAACACGATCATTACACGTGTGTTTACACATGTACGTCTCACAGAGGACTACAGGCAGGAAGTGATGGACGTATATCAGTCATTGGTGGATCAGCAGTGATGTTCCAGCTCATACCTGGGTTCTAAAACATAAAACATGCTTTTTTCCACCAGTAATGGAACCATTTTTTGAATTACAATGGGTTATTTTCTACAAGCTCAGTATGTCTCCAGCGTCCTGTGATTGTGTGTGTGTGTGTGTGTGTGTGTGTGTGTGTGTGTGTGTGTGTGTGTGTGTGTGTGTGTGTGTGTGTGTGTGTGTATTAAATGTGTGTAGGTATATTCTGGCAGGCCCTGGTCAGGATGAAAGCAGCCGTGATAATTACCACATTAACTGAAGGAGTGTAGTGGAGTAGGTTTGACATGGAGTGGGCGTGTGTGTGTGTGTGTGTGTGTGTGTGTGTGTGTGTGGTGTGTGTGTGTGTGTGTGTGTGTGTGTGTGGTGTGTGTGTGTGTGTGTGTGTGTGAATGTGAATTTTTAAACCAATGAGTGGGCTGATGTATGACTCACACTAGCATATACACACACACACACACACACACACACACACACTGTCTCTGTATTGCTGTATTGGCTCATGTGTGATGTTAGAGAGATGATGCCTTTTATATGGTAATTTTCAGACGACTGTTGGCTCTCATGCTGATCTCACACACACACACACACCACACACACACACACACACACACACACACACACACACACACACACACACACACACACACACACTTGTCTATTTCAGTGCTCATTTATTATCATTGTCAAACAGTTGTGATGATCTACTTCTCATTCAACACCACATGATCACACCTCAGCAGAGAAGGTGTGTGTACGTACAGGCTCCATTAACTGTCTTAACACATTTTACACAGAGATCTGAGAAAGATCAGGTAGTTTGTGGGTGGAGCCACAGTGGTGTAAAGGATCTACAACACAAGTTGAAGAGTACAAGTACATGAATTTAATTCACTCTGTTGAACGGGAGGCACAGGGTTTAAAGGGAATAAGGGGTTGTGTGTGTGTGTGTGTGTGTGTGTGGGGGGGGGGGGGGGGGGGGTTTGTAGTGTTGACCTTTAGTATTGTAGCAGCAACAACTAATTTATATCTTTTTCTTCTTTGTCTTTCTCCAGTTTGTGGCTTTTGCCTCTTTGTTCTTCATCATGGTCTCCATCACCACCTTCTGCCTGGAGACTCATGAAGCCTTCAACACCATCATCAACAAGACAGATGCTTTCAGGAACGAGAGTGTGCTCGACATGGTGCCTCAGTATGAGATCGAGACGGATCCAGCACTCACGTATGTGGAAGGTGTCTGCGTCCTCTGGTTCACCTTTGAGTTCCTGGTGCGAGTGACTTTCAGTCCTGATAAACTGGAATTTGTCAAAAGTGTGCTGAACATCATCGACTTTGTAGCCATCCTACCCTTTTATCTGGAGGTTGGACTCAGTGGTTTGTCATCAAAAGCAGCGAAAGATGTCCTGGGGTTCCTTCGAGTGGTGCGCTTTGTACGCATTCTCAGAATCTTCAAGTTGACTCGTCACTTTGTTGGACTGCGGGTTCTTGGACACACCCTGCGTGCAAGTGTAAATGAGTTCTTCCTCCTCATCATCTTCCTCGCCCTCGGTGTCCTCATCTTTGCTACTATGATCTACTACGCAGAGCGGATCGGCGCTAATCCCAACGATCCGACTGCTAGCGACCACACCATGTTCAAAAACATTCCCATTGGATTCTGGTGGGCCGTGGTCACCATGACGACATTGGGCTATGGTGATATGTACCCTCAAACATGGTCAGGGATGCTGGTAGGGGCACTGTGCGCATTAGCAGGCGTGTTGACAATAGCGATGCCTGTTCCAGTCATCGTCAATAACTTCGGCATGTATTACTCGCTTGCGATGGCTAAGCAGAAACTACCAAAAAAGAGGAAGAAACACATTCCACAAGTGGTGCAGACTGCATCTCCATCCTTCTGCAGGACTGACCTGAGCTCTGCCTGCAACAGCAACCCTGTCAACCTCCGTTTGGCACACAGCCGGGGGCTGGAGTGCATTCGCTCAGGTCAGCACACAGGAGTGTGGAGGGGTGTAGATAAGTGTAGATGTGTGTAGAGAAGTGTAGAGGTGTGTAGAGAAGTGTAGATGTGTGTAGAGAAGTGTAGAGGTGTGTAGAGAAGTGTAGAGGTGTGTGGAGGGGTGTAGAGGTGTGTAGAGAGGTGTGGAGGTGTGTAGAGAGCTGTGTATAAAGGTGTAGAGGTGTGTAGGGGTGTGTAAAGAAGTGTGGGTGTGTGTAGAGGTGTGTATAGGTGTGGGGGTGTGTAGAAAGGAGTAGAGAAGTGTGAGGTAGTGTACAGATGTAGGGGTGTGTAGAGGTGTATAGTGGTGTGTAGAGAAGTGTGGGGGTGTGTAGGGGTGTGTAAAGGTGTGTAGAGAAGCAGAGGTGTGTAGGGGTGTGTAGTACTCTATAGTAGAGTGTAGTAGAGTGGAGTGGACTTTAGTGGTGTGTATTGCAGTGTAGAGTGGTGTAATGGAGTGTAGTGTATTTTACAGAGGTGTAGAATGTTGTGTAGATGTTCTTGCTCCATGTCCTGTTGTGTAGATGTTCTTGGTCCATGTCATGTTGTGTAGATGTTCTTGATCCATGTCCTGTTGTGTAGATGTTCTTGCTCCATGTCATATTGTGTAGATGTTCTTGGTCCATGTCATGTTGTGTAGATGTTCTTGGTCCATGTCATGTTGTGTAGATGTTCTTGGTCCATGTCGTGTTGTGTAGATGTTCTTGCTCCATGTCGTGTTGTGTAGATGTTCTTGCTCCATGTTGTGTTGTGTAGATGTTCTTGGTCCATGTCGTGTTGTGTAGATGTTCTTGCTCCATGTCGTGTTGTGTAGATGTTCTTGGTCCATGTCGTGTTGTGTAGATGTTCTTGGTCCATGTCGTGTTGTGTAGATGTTCTTGCTCCATGTCGTGTTGTGTAGATGTTCTTGCTCCATGTCGTGTTGTGTAGATGTTCTTGGTCCATGTCGTGTTGTGTTTTCAGAAGGTTTTGCTGGATGGAGCCTCTCAGCTCCTGGGAGATGATGATGTGTTAGGGATGTGGTGTACCTGCACCAGGATCCATCTGGGCCACAATGTGTCATTTAAACCACATGACCAATATAAAAGTGATGACAATAAGAAAGTGTAGACGAGGTTGTGTTAGATGTGTGTGTGTTTCAGGATGCTGAGGTTCAGACTGCACTCGAATCATCCAGAGGCTTCCTATCATCATCTCTGTCCCTCAAGGGATGAGGATTTATTTTAAGAGAAACAGCTGGTGACTTTGGAGATGTTCCTCTGAGGGAGAGGGTGGGCTGAAAACTGACTCTGTTTTGTGTGTGTGTGTGTGTGTGTGTGTGTGTGTGTGTATGTGTGTGTGTGTGAAGAGTGTGATGAAGGAACGATGTGATTCAAAGCTGTGGATAAATTTGGATCAAAGTGTTTGCTGCCTTTGTCACAGTTTGGAGGATTTAGCTGTCTCAGCCCGGGATGTGGGACATTAGATAATGTTCTAGAAGCTTGAGTAGGACACAGAAACATGACATCATAGTGATGTTCAGTGGAGAGAAAAACATCAAATTAATGTATCCTCAGAAATAGGAAAACGTCACAGAACACACCAGTAAAAGTTCATTAAAAAGAATTATAAATATTATATTAAATATAACAGTGAACAGCTGGAGCTTTTTGTCTATCATCATCACCATCATCATCATCATCATCGTCATCACCATCATTATTTACATCTTCTTCTTCTCATTGTGAGCTTTAGATGAGCAGGTCTCTGTAGGAGAAGAATGGAGATATCTGATGGAGAGTCGAAGTCTGTTCATGATATTTTGAGGAAACAGAAACTGGGCAGAAGTTAATTTTTAGTTAATTTTGAACAAGTAGTAAAATATCTGAGACGGAGGACCGACGGAGGAGAAGAACACAGAAGCAGGTACAGAAGAACTTTGGTAGACAGGTCGGGTTTGTAGGTCATTCACTAATACTGTGGAGAAACATCTACAGACCTGTGCAGAGGGAAGGACACATTCCTACTTTCCTGGTTGACCTGGACTGGATGTCTTCAGTAGACACACATACACACATATATACACACACCCATACACACACAAATGCACCCAAACACAGACACACACACATACACATACACAAGCACACACGCATACACGCATACACACACACACATATACACAAACAAACACACACATGCATAACCATATACACATTTATATTTACTGCATTTGGCAGACGCCCTTTATCCAGAACGACTTACAACTGAGCAAGTGAGGGTTAATGGTCTTGCTCAAGGGCCAACTAGTGGTAGCTTTGTGGTGGTGGGGTTTGAACCCGTGATCTTCCAGTCCAGAGGTCCAACACCTTAACCACTGTGGCTACTACCTACCTCCCACACCCCCACACTCCCCACACACACACACGCACACACACACACATCCAACACATATATACACACATATATAGACACACACCCAAACACAGACACACACACACATATATAGACACACCATCATCATCATCACTGCACCTGCATTGTGTTATGGGGAATGCAGTATAGTATTACAGTGTTAGTCTTACACTGCTAGTGTTATAGTAGTACAGTGTTACAGTATTACTGTGTCCCCTCCTTGAACCGCCACCTTATCGTGGTAGAGGGGTTTGAGTATCCAGATGATCCTAGGAGCTATGTTCTTGGACTATATGCCCCTGGTAGGGTCTCCCAAGGCAAACCGGTCCTAGGGGACGGCCCAGACGAAGAGCGGTTCCATACCCCCTTATGAAGCCAAATCTAAAATCAAGGACCGTAATGTCGCCCGGTATAGCGCAGCCGGGGCCCCTCCCTGAAGCCAGGCCCAGGGCTGGGGCTCGAAAGCGAGCGCCTTGTGGTCGGGCCTCCACCCATGGGGCCCGGCCGGGCTCAGCCCGAATGAGTGACGTGGGGACACCTTCCCATGGGCCCACCACCTGCAGGAAGGCTCATAAGGGACCGGTGCAATGTGGTTCGGGCAATGGCCGAGGCCTCGAGGCGGAGGCTTCTAGGGACTGGAACCATTGTGCGGGACTTGAGAGATACCTCGACCTCCACTCACAGAGAGGTTGGACTCTCCATTATTCTGTAGTTGGCTGCGGTGAGAGACGGCGGGCTGGCGTGAGCCTGCTTATAGCCCCCCAGCTTAGCCGACATGTGTTGGAGTTTACCCCGGTGAACGAGAGGGTCGTTTCCCTGCGCCTTCGGGTTGGGGAAAAGTCTCTCACTGTTGTTTGTGCCTATGGGCCGAATGGCAGTGTAGAGTACCCGGCCTTCTTGGCGTCTCTGTGAGGGGCGCTGATAAAAACTCCAACTGGAGACTCCGTTGTTTTACTGGGGGACTTCAATGCCCATGTGGGCAATGACAGTGATACCTGGAGGGGCGTGATTGGGAGGAACGCCCCCCCCCCCTGATCTGAACCCGAGTGGTGCTCTGTTATTGGACTTCTGTGCTAGTCATAGTTTGTCCATAACGAACACCATGTTCAAACACAAGGGTGTCCATCAGTACACATGGTACCAGGACACCCTAGGCCGGAGATCGATGATAGACCTTGTGGTTGTTTCATCTGACCTCCGTCCGTGTGTTTTGGACACTCGGGTGAAGAGAGGGGCGGAGCTGTCAACTGATCACCACCTGGTGGTGAGCTTGGATTCGAATGGCGGGGAAGGAAGCTTGGACAGACCCGGTAGACCCAAACGTATTGTGAGGGTGTACTGGGAACGCCTAGCAGAACCCCCTGTCAGAGATATCTTTAACTCCCACCTCCGGCAGAGCTTCAACCAGATCCCGAGGGAGGTTGGAGACATTGAGTCTGAGTGGACCATGTTCTCCACCTCCATTGTCGATGCAGCCATTCTGAGCTGCGGCCGTAAGGTCTCAGGTGCCTGTTGTGGCGGTAATCCCCGAACCCGTTGGTGGTCTTTGGAAGTAAGAGATGCCGTCAAGCTGAAGAAGGAGTCCTTTTGAGCCTGGTTGGCTCTTGGGACCCCTGAGGCAGCTGACGGGTACCGTCAGGCCAAGCGGGCTGCGGCCCGGGTGGTTGTTGAGGCAAAATCTCGGGTATGGGAGGAGTTCGGAGAGGCCATGGAGAGGGACTATCGGTCGGCCTCAAAGAAGTTCTGGCAAACCATCCGGCATATCAGGAAGGGGGAAGCAGTGCCCTGCCAAAACTGTCTACAGTGGAGGTGGGGATCTGTTGACTTCAACTGGGGACATCATCGGACGGTGGAAGTAGTACATTTACATTTACATTTGCGGTATTTAGCAGACGCCCATATCCAGGGCAACGTACACACAGTGCTTTAGGTCTCACTCTAAGGATAAGATTTAGTCAAGAAAGGTAAATACAAACTTAAGTACACAAGAATAGACAGTTGCCTTTTTTTTTTATGGATTTCTGGATTTCTGGACAGAAGGAGAGAATAAAAGAGAATAAAAGGAATGTTTAGGATAGGTGTTGTTGGAAGAGGTAGGTCTTCAGTCGACATTTGAATGTAGACAGTGTCTCCGTTGTTCGAATCTCCAGTGGAAGTTCGTTCCACCACATCGGTGCCAAGGCCAGAACAGAGAAGAGCCTTGAGCTAATAGGCCTTACCTTTTACCCTGAGAGAAGGTGGAACCAGTTCACGAGCAGTGCTGGACGCTCTCAGGCAGAGCGAGGTGCAGTACGGGAGGTGATGAGGTTGCGGAGGTAAGAATGGTGCAGATCCATTTTTGGCTTTGTAGGCGATTTGCGTCAGTGTTTTGAATCTGATGCGTGCAAGCTACAGGAAGCCAGTGGAGCGAGCGCAGCAGTGGGGTAGTGTGGGTGGAGTGGGTTTTGGTTTAGCTCGAGTGCGGTAGTAGTCGGGGGTATGTTTGTGGGTGGAGTGGGGGACGCGAGTGCGGGGAATAGTAGGAGTGGATGGACAGGAACGCGCAGTGTGGGGAGTAGAGTTGGGTGAGTGCAGCAGTAGTGTGGGAGTGTTGGGTGGAGTAAATGGGTGGTGGAGCGAGCGCAGTAGTGGGGTGGTGTGACAGAATGTAGGCAGGTTGAACACGAGTCGCGCAGCTGCATGTGAATCATTTGCAGGTGAACACGTCGCAGCAGCGAAGTGAATCCAGTGCAGTTGGAGAATAGCGTTCTGAGGTAGAATGCCAGCAGAGAGTTACAGTAGTCCAGTCTGGAGATGACGAGAGACTGATCCAGGACCTGCGATAGCAGCCTGTGTGGGTAAAAACGGTCGAATCCTTCTGATGTTGTAGAGAAGGTTGGTAACGACAAGAGCGAAAGAGAAAATGATCAATTGATTGTCTATAGTTCCCCCGAGATTACGAGCAGTGGTGGAGGGAGAAAGTAGGGAGTTATGGAGAGTTATGCTGAGATCCTGACCAGGAGATGAATCGCATGGGATCACCAGCAGTTTCCGTTTTTCTTCGGTTGAGTTTGAGGTTGATGAACGCTCATCCACGAAGCGATGTCAGATAGACAGGCTGATATTCTAGCAGACGCTTGTTTTATCTGATGGAGGGAAGGAGAAGATTCATTGAGTGTCATCGGCATAGCAGTGATAGTCAAATCCATGAGAGGAGATGACTTTACCAAGAGAAAGAGTATAGAGTGAGAAAAGAAGAAGACCAAGTACTGAGCCTTGTGGTACACCAGTGGTGAGTCTGCGTGGAGCAGATGTCGATCCTCTCCATGATACCTGAAATGATCGACCTTCCAGGTATGAGGAAAACCAATTCCATGCAGCTCCAGAGATACCGAGACTCCTGAGGGGAGATAACAGGGTCTTGTGGTTCACTGTATTAAAAGCTGCTGAGAGATGGAGCAGGATGAGGACGGAGGACAATCTGTCAGATCTGCAGCATGAAGTTTCTCCCTGACTGTCAGGAGAGCAGTCTCTGTGGAATGTCCTGCTTTGGAGCCAGATTGGTTGGGATCTAGTAGGTTGTTCTGAGAGAGATAGGCAGACAGTTGGTTAAAGACAGTACGTTCTAGAGTTTTAGAGAGGAAAGAGAGAAGAGAGAGATACCGGTCTGTAGTTGTTGATATCTGATGGGTCCAGAGCAGGTTTCTTTAAGATGGGAGTGACCCTTGCTTGCTTGAAGGAAGCCGGTACACATCCAGAAGTTAGGGACCCATTGATTATTGTGGAGATGAAGGGCAGGAGATCATGTGAGATGGTCTGGAGCATGGATGAAGGTATTGGATCTAGTGGACAGGTGGTGGGGTTGCAAGACTGAATGGTTTTCATCAACTAATCGTCAGTGACAATTGAGAAGTCTGCTAAGGTGGTATGGCATTCCTCAGTGGAGCAGGAGTACACAAACAGGAGTACAAAAGTCCGAATCCTACCTTACCAGAAGAAACCTTACCATAAGAAAGAGTTAAAGCACACTAAAGCTGAGTTGGTTCCACGTCCAATATAAGCAAGTAAGCCCTGCCCCTAATTCACACCTCAATTGGAGTGAAACTAGCCTTGATTAATCACCTGAGAGGCAAATTAAGTACTACCAACACTATAGGATTAACAAGGGAACTAATACAAGAACAACTGAACTAAACAAGAGTACAAAAGTCAGAATCCTACCTTACCAGAAGAAAGAGTTAAAGCACAATAGTACTTTGAGGATCTCCTCAACCCCGGAGTCATGCCTTCCGATGAGGAAGCAGAGGCCACGGGCTCAGAGGTGGCATCATTCATCACCCAAGCTGAAGGTCACCGAGGTAGTTGAGAAGCTTCTCGGTGGCAGAGCAGCGGGGGGTGGATGAGATCCGCCCTGAGTACCTGAAGTCGCTGGATGGTTGTGGGGCTGTCTTGGCTGACACGCCTCTGGAACATCGCGTGGCAGCTGGGGACGGTGCCTCTGGATTGGCAGACCGGGGTGGTGGTTCCTCTTTTTAAGAAAGGGGACCGGAGGGTGTGCTCCAACTATAGGGGGATCACACTCCTCAGCCTTCCTAGGAAAGTCTATGCCAGGGTACTGGAGAGGAGAATTCGGCCTTTAGCCGAACCCCGGATTCAGGAGGAACAATGCGGTTTTCGACCTGGCCGTGGAACACTGGACCATCTCTATACCCTCTACAGGGTGATGGAGGGATCATGGGAGTTTGCCCAACCGGTCCACATGTGCTTTGTGGATTTGGAGAAGGCATTCGACCGTGTCCCTCGCTGCACTCGGTGGGGGGTGCTCCGGGAGTATGGGGTCCGAGGCCCTCTGTTCAGGGTTGCTCGGTCTCTGTATGCATGGAGCAGGAGTTTGGTTCGCATTGCCGGCAGTAAGTCAGACCTATTTCCGGTGCATGTTGGACTCCGGCAAGGCTGCCCTTTGTCACTGATTCTGTTCATTATTTTTATGGACAGAATTTCTATGAGCAGCCAGGGGATGGAGGGAGTCTGGTTTGGGGACCACAGGATCATCTCTGCTTTTTGCTGATGATGTTGTCCTGTTGGCTCAGCATGCACTGGGAAGGTTTGCAGCCGAGTGTGAAGCAGCTGGGATGAAAATCGGCACCTCCAAGTCCGAGGCCATGGCCCTTAGCCGCAAAAAGGTGGTTTGCCCCAAGTGGAGTTTACGTATCTCGGGGTCTTGTTCACGAGTGAGGGGAGGATGGAACGGGAGATCGACAGGCTGATCGGAGCAGCCTCTGCAGTAATGCGGTCGATGTACCGGTCCATCATAGTGAAGAGGGAGCTGAGACAAAAGGCAAAGCTCTCAATTTACTGGTCGATCTACGTTCCTACTCTCACCTATGGCCATGAGCTTTGGGTCATGACCGAAAGGACGAGATCCCGGATACAGGCTGGCCGAAATGAGCTTCCTTCGCAGGGTGGCTGGGCGCTCCCTTAGAGATAGGGTGAGAAGTTCAGTCACTCGGGAGGAGCTCGGAGTAGATCCGCTACTCCTCCACATCGAGAGGGGCCAGCTGGCGTGGCTTGGGCGTCTATTTTGGATGCCTCCTGGGCGCCTCCCAGGGGAGGTGTTTTGGGCATGTCCCACCAGGAAGAGGCCTCGGGGAAGACCTAGGACACATTGGAGGGACTATGTCTCTCAATTGTCCTGGGAACCCCTTGGTGTCCCCCCGGGGGAGCTAGAGGAAGTGGCTGGAGTGAGGGAAGTCTGGGCATATCTGCATAGACTGTTGCCCCCGCGACCCGGTCCCGGATAAGCGGTAGAAGCTGGATGGATGGATTGAGTGTTACAGTATTACAGTGTTAGTGTTATTGTTACAGAGTTAGTGTTACAGTGGCACAGTGTTAGTGTTACAGTATTACAATGTTACAGTATTACAGTGTTAATGTTACAGTATTACAGTGTTACATTGTCACAGTCTTAGTGTTACAGTATTACAGTGTTAGTGTTACAGTATTACAGTGTTACAGTGTTAGTGTTAGTGTTACAGTATTACAGTGTTACATTGTTAGTGCTACAGTATTACAGTGTTAGTGTTACAGTATTACAGTGTTACAGTATTACAGTGTTACATTGTTAGTGTTACAGTATTACAGTGTTACAGTCTTAGTGTTACAGTATTACAGTGTTAGTGTTACAGTATTACAGTGTTACAGTGTTACATTGTTAGTGTTACAGTATTACAGTGTTACAGTGTTACAGTGTTACAGTGTTAGTGTTACAGTATTACAGTGTTACAGTGTTACATTGTTAGTGTTACAGTATTACAGTGTTACAGTGTTAGTGTTACAGTTACATTGTTAGTGTTACAGTATTACAGTGTTACAGTGTTAGTGTTACAGTATTACAGTGTTACAGTGTTACATTGTTAGTGTTACAGTATTACAGTGTTAGTGTTACAGTATTACAGTGTTACATTGTTAGTGTTACAGTATTACAGTGTTACAGTGTTAGTGTTACAGTATTACAGTGTTACAGTGTTACATTGTTAGTGTTACAGTATTACAGTGTTACAGTGTTAGTGTTACAGTATTACAGTGTTACAGTGTTAGTGTTACAGTGTTACAGTATTACAGTGTTACAGTGTTACTGTTACAGTGTGTCGCTTGTGTTAGTGTTTGTTCGTCGGTTCATGTCTGGTGTAAATTTCTGAATTTGAAGAACGTGATTAGTGTTATTATCTCTGCAGAACTCAGCGCAGGAAGTGACATCACCACAACACCAGAGGAGCGCGTTCCTGTGCAGGATCAACATAGTGGAGGAACATGCTTCCTATTGGCTGCCAGTGATTACAGCTGCACTGCTGACTCCACCCTCCGCAAATCAGGTGTGCTCTAAATACGTCATATACGTAATATCACCACCATCACTAAATACGTACCACCATCATCACCATTATCATCATCACCATCATCCATCATCATCATCATCATCATCATCATCACACACATTGTGTGTGTGTGTGTGTGTGTATTGTGTTGCATTTTGTGTAACATCTCACTCTTTTGTGTCTGAAGGCTTTGAGAAATCCAGAAGTTTAACCGACATAGCAGTGACATCATCATACAGCTCTCCCTGTCCAATCAGACGCATACGCTCGCCGATTTCATCTGTCCAATAAAACAACTCCATCTGCATGTTTAAAGCATTTCCTGTGTGGGCGTGGCTATGTATTCCTTTATTAGCAACACCTAAATACCCCTGCTCTGTCTCTCCTCCACCTAAATACCTCTGCCCTGTGTCTACTCCACCTAAATACCTCTGCCCTGTGTCTGGTCCACCAAAATACCCCTGCTCTGTCTCTCCTCCACCTAAATACCCCTGCTCTGTCTCTCCTCCACCTAAATACCTCTGCCCTTTGTCTGCTCCACCTAAATACCCCTGCCCTGTCTCTCCTCCACCTAAATACCTCTGCCCTGTGTCTGGTCCACCAAAATACCCCTGCTCTGTCTCTCCTCCACCTAAATACCCCTGCCCTGTCTCTCCTCCACCTAAATACCTCTGCACTGTCTCTCTTACACCTAAATACCCCTGCCCTTTGTCTGCTCCACCAAAATAACCCTGCTCTGTCTCTCCTCCACCTAAATACCCCTGCCCTGTGTCTGCTCCACCAAAATACCCCGGCTCTGTCTCTCCTCCACCTAAATACCCCTGCCCTGTGTCTGCTCCACCAAAATACCCCGGCTCTGTCTCTCCTCCACCTAAATACCCCTGCCCTGTCTCTTCTCCACCTAAATCCCTCTGCCCTGTTTCTGCTCCACCTAAATACCCCTGCACTGTCTCTGTTCCACCTAAATACCCCTGCAATGTGTCTGCTCCACCTAAATACCCCTGCACTGTCTCTGTTCCACCTAAATACCCCTGCAATGTGTCTGCTCCACCTAAATACCCCTGCCCTGTTTCTCCTCCACCTAAATACTCCTGCTCTGTTTCTGCTCCACCTAAATACCCCTGCTTTGTTTCCGCTCTGTCTCTCCTCCACCTAAATACCCCTGCTCTGTCTCTCCTCCACCTAAATACACCTCCTCTGTCTCTCCTCCACCTAAATACACCTGCTCTGTTTCTGCTCCAACCAATTATTCCTACATTTTCTGCCCCACTCATATTTACCCCGTTATACTTCTACTGCCTAAATATTCCTTATTGTTTTCAACCAAAAATGTATTTAATTAATTTTCCTGTTTAATTCATTTTTTGACCCACAGTTGTCTATATGTTCTATAGCTGCAGTGTAATTTATTAATGATAAAAAAGATGCAGAATTGTATTATAAGACACACATAACAAAAATAATAATACCTGTGATAAATGTGTAATAATCCTGTAATAACGTATTTATAATAATCTAATAATCACTTCAAGTGCTTCAAATATACACAGTTACATTCCTCATTATGTGTGAAAGACAAAAATAAACACTGTAAAGTCACTGAGATCATTTCTCACCAAAATTTATCCCATATCACACTTCATATTACTCTCAGTGAGTCACTGAGTCACTGAATCACTGTTTCACTGTATCACTGAGTCACTGTTTCACTGAGTCACTGAATCACTGAGTCACTGTTTCACTGAGTCACTGAATCACTGTTTCACTGTATCACTGAGTCACTGTTTCACTGAGTCACTGAATCACTGAATCACTGAGTCACTGTTTCACTGAGTCACTGAGTCACTGTATCACTGAGTCACTGTTTCACTGAGTCACTGTTTCACTGAGTCACTGATTCACTGAGTCACTGTTTCACTGAGTCACTGTTTCACTGAGTCACTGTTTCACTGAGTCACTGTTTCACTGAGTCACTGTTTCACTGAGTCACTGAATCACTGAATCACTGTTTCACTGAGTCACTGAGTCACTGAGTCACTGTCACTGAGTCACTGAGTCACTGAATCACTGTTTCACTGAGTCACTGAGTCACTGAATCACTGTTTCACTGAGTCACTGAGTCACTGTTTCACTGAGTCACTGAATCACTGAATCACTGAGTCACTGTTTCACTGAGTCACTGAATCACTGTTTCACTGAATCACTGAGTCACTGAATCACTGAGTCACTGAATCACTGAGTCTTACAGAGTCACTGGTCAGTTGAATCTGTGTGTCTTCTTCCTGTTTGTTGTCATTATCAGTGTTAATGTGATTATTGATTTTGAACATTCTCGTTCCAGCTGTGAATAAACCTCTGGCTGAAATCCAACTGATATCAGCTAAAAGCGGGGAGGGCGGAGCCAATACAGACTCGGACGGATTCGACGATTTAGATTGGACGGTATGGAACAGAATAACTCTATGATTGGACCATATGGATTAGTATATCTCTGACAGTGTGGAGCGGATTGGACAGAGGATTGGACAGAGGATTGGACAGAGGATTGGACAAAGGATTGGATTAAAAAATAAACTTCTATTGGATGCCCCTGGAAAGGGACAAGTGCTTTAATTGGACAAATGGACCAAGATAAATGTGTGATCGGATGCTGGATTGGATAAATCAGGATTAGCACAGCTGTGATGGGACAGTATGTGTTTATTTTTTATTGGACAGTGTGTATTCAGTGTATCTCTGGACAACCTGGATTATCATATATATATATTTTTAATGAGAGAAAATGAATGATCAGATCTCTGTTATTAAATATTACGGATTAGCACAGACACAGTACAATCTCCAATTCCACAGTAAGATTTATCACATGTCTATGATTAGACACAATGGATTAGCACAGCTCTGATTGGGCAGTAAAGATTACCATTGATCTAATTGGACAGTAAGGATTAGCACAGCTCTGATTGGACAGTAAGTATTAGCACAGCTCTGATTGGACAGTAAGGATTAGCACAGCTCTGATTGGACAGTAAGGATTAGCACAGCTCTGATTGGACAGTAAGGATTAGCACAGCTCTGATTGGACAGTAAGGATTAGCACTGGTAGGGCAGTAAGGATTAGCACAGCTCTGATTGGACAGTAAGGATTAGCACAGCTCTGATTGGACAGTAAGGATTAGCATTGATCTGATTGGACAGTAAGGATTAGCATTGATCTGATTGGACAGTAAGTATTAGCACAGCTCTGATTGGACAGTAAGGATTAGCATTGATCTGATTGGACAGTAAGTACAGATTAGCATTGATCTGATTGGACAGTAAGGATTAGCACAGCTCTGATTGGACAGTAAGTATTAGCACAGCTCTGATTGGACAGTAAGGATTAGCACAGCTCTGATTGGACAGTAAGGATTAGCATTGATCTGATTGGACAGTAAGGATTAGCACAGCTCTGATTGGACAGTAAGATTAGCATTGACAGTAAAAGGATTCTCTGATTGGACAGTAAGGATTAGCATTGATCTGATTGGACAGTAAGGATTAGCACAGCTCTGATTGGACAGTAAGGATTAGCACAGCTCTGATTGGACAGTAAGGATTAGCATTGATCTGATTGGACAGTAAGTATTAGCACAGC
>JACRUU010000008.1:435799-440799 GCA_030449085.1 Kryptopterus vitreolus | reverse complement strand
TCCACCCTCTCCAACACCTTCTCCTCCACCCTCTCCAACACCTTCTCCTCCACCCTCTCCAACACCTTCCCCTGCACCCTCTCCAACACCTTCTCCTCCACCCTCTCCAACACCTTCCCCTCACCTCCACCCTCTCCAACACCTTCTCCTCCAACCCTCTCCTCCACCTTCCCCTCCACCCTCTCCACACCCTTCCCCTCCACCCTCTCCAACACCTTCCCCTCCACCCTCTCCAACACCTTCCCCTCCACCCTCTCCAACACCTTCTCCTCCACCTCCTAACCTCCACCTTCCCCGCCACCCTCCCACACCTTCCCCTCCACCCTCTCCACCACACCTTCCCCTCCACCCTCCACGGCCACACCTTCCCCTCCACCCTCCCAAAACTCCCACCTTCTCCAAAAACGGGCTCCACCCTCTCCAACACCTTCTCCTCCACCCTCTCCAACACCTTCCCCTGCACCCTCTCCAACACCTTCTCCTCCACCCTCTCCAACACCTTCCCCTGCACCCTCTCCAACACCTTCTCCTCCACCCTCTCCAACACCTTCTCCTCCACCTTCCCCTCCACCCTCTCCAACACCTTCCCCTCCACCCTCTCCAACACCCACCACCTTCCCCTTCCACCTAACCCTCTCACCCTCCATTCTCCATCCACCTTCTCCTCCACCCTCTCCAACACCTTCCCCTCCACCCTCTCCTTAATTAGTAAATAGAGTAAGATCAGGTTGAATGAAGACTGTAGTGGAAATCAGGACGTCTTTGAGACACAGTAATAACAGTTTTAGTAGGAATGATTAATGCTGTAGTAGAATTAAAGATTACAGTGTTATCAATTTATCATTTTTTAATCAATGAAAGCAAATGAAGTAAATTTATGAGTGTATGAGTGAAATAAAGTATTACAGAATAACAATTTAAAAATAAACAAGTAAAAGTCTGTCATATTAAAGACTGATTTCTAAATATACAAAAATATCAAACTTTATATTTCACCTAAAAACATTCAATTTAATCCTGTAATAAAACATGATAAAACTGTGTGTGTGTGTGTATGTATGTGTGTGTGAGTTTGTATTAATCTATGTGTGTGTGTGTGTATATGTATGTGTGTGTGAATGTGTGTGCACATGTGTGTGTGAGTGTGTATTAATCTATGTGTGTGTGTGTGTTGTGTTTGTGTGCACGTGTGTTTGTGAGTGTGTATTAATCTATGTGTGTGTGTGTGTGTGTGGGTGTGTGTGGTGTGTGTGTGTGTGTGTGTGTGTGTGTGGGTGTGTGTGTGTGTGTGTGTGTGTGAATGTGTGTGTGTGTGTGGTGTGTGTGTGTGAGAGAGAGAGATATTTTGGTGTCTGAGGGTGTGATGATGTTTTTAGACACTAAATTCAGCTTCCCACTCTTCCCTCACAATGGAGGACGTCTTCACACCCATCACTGTGGAAACTGTTGCCGTGGCAGAGACGTAAACAGCAGGGTTGAGTGCAGTTTTTGGTCACAGACGACGCGCACCCCCCAACAACCCCCCCCCCCCAACCCCCCCCCCCCCCCACCCCCCCCCCCACCCCCCCCCACCACCACATCTCTGTCTCTATGACAACCAGGAATCCACCGTGTATCAGTGTGTAACCCAGAATGAGATACTTCAGTTCAGACTGAACTAAATCACACTCGTATCACAATATCTCTCGTCTACTATCACCACACTACATATAGAACAATACACTACATAATATATACACAATACACAATATCACAAACACAATATCTCCACAACACTTACATATACACATACATATATATATTTACATATACACATACATATACACATAGATTATATATACACAATATCACAACACTTACATATACACATACATATATTATATATACACAATATCACAACACTTACATATACACATACAATATTTATATATACACAATATCACAACACTTACATATACACATACAATATTTATATATACACAATATCACAACACTTACATATACACATACATATATTTATATATACACAATATCACAACACTTACATATACACATACATAATTTATATATACACAATATCACAACACTTACATAACACATACATATATTTATATATACACAATATCACAACACTTACATATACACATACATATATTTATATATACACAATACACAACACTTACATATACACATACATATATTTATATATACACAATATCACAACACTTACATATACACATACATATATTTATATATACACAATACACAACACAGAAGCGACATATACACATACATATATACCGATATATATACACAATAACTCCACAACACTTACAATACCCATACATATCAGAGAGAGATATCACAACACAGGACTATACACAACATAGATATAATACACATATCACACACAACACTTACATAGACATCAATATATATATATTACACCCAAACTTACATTACACATACACAAAACAACATCACATAGCTCCACAGACAGATAGAATACCTCTATACACAATATCACAACACTTACAGAGACACATATATACAGAATATCACAACACTTACATATACACACAGTATATATATATACACAATAGCACAACACTTACAATACACAGACATATATTTATATAGACACAATATCACAACACACATATACACATACATATATTTATAAACACAAAACACAAATATAACATACAGATATTTATATATCAAATATCACAACAGATGCATACACACAATATCACAACACCAACCACACATACAGATATATAAACACAATATCACAACACTTACATATACACATACAATACATAACACAATACCTTAACACACACATCATATATAAACAACATCAAACACAATACAAAACACGATATATACACAATATCTCCACAACACATATAAACAGAGTATATACAGAACACAGTTTAGATATACACATACATATATACACAATATCACAACACTTACATATACACATACATATATACACAATATCTCCACAACACTTATATATACACATACATATATACACAACCAAGGACCCATATATACACAACACACACAATATACCACAAGCAGGGACAACATTTATATATACACATACATATAGGACCAATATCTCCACACACACATAACACATACAAACACAATAGACACAACATATACACAACACATACATATACAAATACACAGACACTTACGCCACACTACATATACAGAGAGACACACGAGCACAACACGGACCGAGACACAGAAAGCGAGACACAAGAGCGCCGAAAACAAGGCAAGACAAGGACACACTATCTTCTCCACAACCTTACAAAACATATATACACATATACACACAGAGAGACACATACAGCATGACACAATATCACAACACTTACATATACACATACACATATACACAACATATACACATAATATAAACACCAATCACAACACTTACATATACACATACATATATACACAATATCTCCACAACATATATATATACACATACATATATACACAATATCTCCACAACATTACATATGACACAGATACATATACACATACACAACACGACAATACACATACATATATACACAATATCTCCACAACACTTTACATATACACATACATATATACACAATATCACAACACTTACATATACACATACATATATACACAATATCTCCACAACACTTATATATTATATAAATTATATAAACATTTGCATTTCTCTTTCATTGTTTGTATTATTTTCAACATTTTACTTTAATCTCAACTATGAAAAATAACGTCTAAACAAAAACACAATAAAAGTCCAGAATATATTTTATATGATATTATATATAAAATATCTCCATGTAAGAAACTCTCGGCTTTCTCTCGTCAGAGTCGCGCGCTGGAATCTGGAAAGGCTTTCAGGTCACAGGTGTGTCTCACACACACACACACACACACACACACACACACACACACACACACACACACACACACACACACACACACACACACACACACACACACACACTCCCACACACAATCCTAACCTTCTTATTATGCTTTAGAGAATCAGATGTGTTGTGTAGAGGAAAGTGTGTGATTATTAGTGTTACTACACACTACTGTACAAATCCCGACTTCATTGTTGAATTTCAGCGAAGAAACCATTTTATTTATATCAATAGAAGCAGTAACTTAATACACTTTACTTGTGTGTGTGTGTGTGAGTGAGTGTGTGAGTGTTTGTGAGTGAGTGTGTGTGTGAGTATGTGTGTGTGTGTGTGTGTGTGTGTGTGAGAGTTTGTGTGTGTTTGTTGTATTGAGTTATTTAGTAAATCATTCATTCCTGTAGATAAATAAACCAAACTTTAAATACACAATTAATGTATAAAAATAAATTACTCATTGGCATATGGTATTTACTCAATAAACACTTTATTCTTTCATTTATTTATCATTTCTAATTGTAACTTAATGTTAAAAAAGTTTACTTTAAATCATTTTCTGTTTATAATATTTTATATTTAAGCAGGTCTCAGTGAGCCGTGTGTCGAATCCCCGCCCACTGGAGCTGGTTGCTAAGAAACCAACAGTTTCGTTAAGATGAGTTGCATGTGAATGTGTGTGTGTGTGTGTGTGTGTGGTGTGTGGTGTGTGTGTGTGTGTGTTTGTCTCTTCAAGGTCAGATCTGTAGTTTAGACACACACATGAGGAGGAGAAGTGCAGCGTGAAGCTGCTCCAGAACTGACAGTGAGACAAAACCAGATTCTGCTTCATAAAGACTTTTCTTTAAGTTTAACATCAAACATCCAGAACATCACAAGTGTGAGTCCACCTGCAACACACAACACACACAAAACACACACAAAACACACACAATCCACAACCAGAGTTACAGTTTACACACAATCTAAATGGAAGTGTGTGGGTGTGTGTGTGTATATATGTATATATATATATATATATATATATATATATATATTATATAGGTGGAT
>JACRUU010000008.1:425799-428299 GCA_030449085.1 Kryptopterus vitreolus | reverse complement strand
CACACACACAAACTCTGCCACTCCCCGACACACACACACACCCACACAACACACACACCGACACACACACACACACTCCCCACACACACACACACACACACACAAACTCCCTGCCACACACACACACCGACACACACACAAACGTCCCACACACCCACACACACAACACACACTCGCCCCACACACACCCACCAACACACACACACAACTCCACACGACCACACACACACACACAAAACTCCCCACTGCCACACACACAAACTCAAGACGACCACACCACACACACACACACACACACAAACACCCACACACACACACACACACACACACACACACACACACACACAACACCACACACACATCCCACGCCACTGACACACACACACACACATACCTGCCACTCGACACACACACAAACTTCCCCACTGACCACAACAGCAAGGGTGTAGGGTTTGACGTAAACAGTCCATTGATGTGTGTGTCCGTCTTCCTCGCGCTTCTTTCCAAAATATCGAGCAACGTTACCGAACACGATGGGCTTCACAACCGTCACACCCTACAGGGAACACACACACACACACACACACACACACACACACACACACACACACACACACACACCACACACACACACACACACACTTATATAATTACTAGTATTTACATTTGTATTCTGTTATAAATAGATTATTACATTTGGACAAAGACGCGCCATGAAGATGAGTTTCCATGGAAACCCCGACATTCCGCCCTAATCTGTAACTAAACTTTACTGCGAATTAGAAGAATAAACATTTTAATTTAATAACAGAATTATTATATTTATTTATTTATTACAATAATATTTAATTATTCTTTAAGAACGGGACTTTTATTGATTATTCTCACTGTAACGGAAGTGTCGGCAGTTTGAATAAAGTGCATTAATTTTGTTTGTTTCCTGTAAAAAAATAAACACAATATAAAAATAAAAAGTGTTTATCATTAATCATGTGTAAATATCACCAGGCTAACTGCTAGCACTGAGAGCTAATGCTAACGCGTCAGACCTTCACACGGCCTCCAGAATCCGGACCGAATTCAGCCATCCTCTTAAACATAGTCCACACACACACAGGGCGGAGATTCCGATCCGGATCACAGTGTCAACAAAACAATGTGAATTTACTGATCCGGATTAAAGTGTGAACTCGCCATCAAACACCCGCATCCTCACCGCGGCACGCTCACACACTCACACACTCACACGCGCTACACTTCACAATCAAAGTCCTCTCCGTCCTACTGAGATTTATACCAGCGGGATTGTACAAAAGTAAGTGCACCCCTGCGTCACTCTTAATGAAACCTCACATTAACCATCTCGTGTAAAGTGAATCCTGTAGAAGCTCCTCCTCCACATGGAGTTTTCCCCCTGACAATATAACAAACAGATTCGAGAGAGATTCAGACAGACAGATGAGAGAGAGAGAGAGAGAGAGGGGGGGGAGAGAGGAGAGAGAGGGGGAGAGAGAGAGAGAGGGGGAGAGAGAGAGAAACACTCCCAAGACTTGCACGGCAGATTTAAGATATCTGCTGCTTCCACCACATCCACACACACACACACACACACACACACACCACACACACACACACACACACACACACACACACACACACACACACACACACACACACACACACACACACACACACAAGGTGAGGGACAACGTGTGTGTAGTGTATGTATGTGTGTATTTGTGTGTGTGTATGTGTGTGTGTGTGTGTGTGTGTGTATATATATATATATGTGTGTGTGTGTGTGTGTGTGTATGTATGTGTATCTGTGTGTAGATATATATATATATATGTGTGTGTGTGTGGTGTGTGTGTGTGGTATGTGTGTATATGTGTGTGTGTTGTGTTCTGTGTGTGTGTGTGTATGTGTGTGTGTGTGTGTGGTGTGTATGTGTGTGTGTGTATGTGTGTATATATATGTATGTGTGTGTGTGTGTGTGTATGCATGTGTGTGTGTGTGTGTGTGTATATATGTGTGTGTGTATGTGTGTGTATGTGTGTGTGTTGTGTGTGTGTGTGTGTGTGTGTGTTGTGTGTATGTGTGTGTGTGTTGTGTGTATGATGTGATGTTGTGTGTATGATGGTGTATGTGTGTATATATGTGTGTGTGTGTGTATGCATGTGTTTGTGTGTGTGTGTGTCTGTGTGTGTATATATGTATGTGTGTATGTGTGTATCTGTGTGTATTGTGTGTGTATGTGTGTGTGTGGATGTGTGTATGAGTGTGTGTGTGTGTCTTGTGTGTGTGTGTGTGTGTGTTTGTGTGACTAGTAGAAGCTTGGTGGTGTTGGTGGTGTTTGAACCCGTGATCCTCTGGTGGACCGCTGTGCAATCACCTCCTCATTCAAGCTGTAGATTTATTTATGTTTACACCTTCATCAGTTCTATAAAACAACATTCTCTCGCTGCCTGAGAGCGTCCAGCACTGCTCGCCTGGTTCCAC
>JACRUU010000008.1:410799-418299 GCA_030449085.1 Kryptopterus vitreolus | reverse complement strand
GGGAAGTTTAAGATGTTAAAAATAGACCGCATGGCGATCACATTCCATCTACAAACTCATCTTTACTGCCAGATGTTTCTCCACCTATTCTGAGCAGAACACATCATTCCTATCAGGCGGAGCTTCTCATTCACTCTATAAACATAGAACATTTATTCTTTCCACTCAGTATCTGCTGTAAACGTCTCTACCTGCAACTCTATCTCAGGGGGGATTAGTGGTGTGTGTGTGTGTGTGTGTGTGAGAGAGAGTGAGTACAGCTCATGTACACGTGTGAACTGCTTCGTCTCGACATCACCTGGTCCAGAAGATAAATGAGAAATAAAAAAGATGTGGATGTTTTTTATGCAGATGTTCCAGTGGTGCTGCTCTGTGATCAGATCTGTATAAAGTCATCCTCAAACATTTCTACAACACAGACCGAGTTAAAGGTAAAGAAAGTGGGTCAGAGGTGGTGCTGGTGAGGAAACCTCGGAAAGAACATCAGTAAGAACTTTGACAAGAACCAGGAACTCAGAAGTTGTCCATGTTTTTCTACAGACCGAGTGTGTGTAAGTGCGCGCGAGTGTGTGTGTGCGCGCAAGTTTACACCGCTGTTATACACGCCATACACTCGCCACTTTACAGTTATACACGACGTACACTCACTACTTTACACCGATGTGTCCTTTGTTTAGTCACATGAAAAGATATAATAAAATATTTACAAATATGTCAGGGGTGTACTTACTTCTGTCAGATACTGTAATATATATATATATATATATATATATATATATATATATATATATATATCACACACACACACACACACACACACCCACAGGCCCTATGTGAATGTATGTACAGTGAGAAAGAAAGAGTAGGGATCAGGTTTGTGATTGCACGCTTTTATTTAAGACATCAAGGTGTTGATGGTGTAGAAAAATGGAGTGTGGAAGTGTTTTAGAAAAGTGTGAACACGAGGAACAGAGTGAGATAGAATGAGATTGAGGAGACGATGCAGACAATCGGGTGAAGTAAAGGAGAATAAACAGGAAGTGTAGATCAGACTGGGATCAGACATGGTGAGTGAGGGGATGGAGGAAGACCAGCTCTGAAATATGGCATCAATATCCTCATCAGATCAGTACAAGAAACACTCAGGAGCAGTGTGTACACACACACACACACACACACAGTTCTTATTAAAAATGTAAAAATGGGTTTGGTTTGGCATCGTATGAACAGAGGGCAGTCTGTGCGTCAGTAAACATTCAGGTCATCTCCACCTGCCTAACCTCACAGCAGGTGGCGCTGTACTCCTACACCACACCTGCTGTAGAGAGGAACACTGTAGCTCAATGCTAACTAGAATATAAATGTGCTAGGTGTAAGGGACATGGGGGGCAAAGCGTAAAGATTAACTTTAGTTATAAACTCACACTCACTAAGGGGGTGGAGCTTATTATAATCCTGATTATAATAAAAAATATATTACACTCTGTAAAATACAACTTCCGCTAGATCACAAGAGACATTTATTACAGGAAGTGATGTGATGTTTTACCAGGACACGGTACGAACAGGATACCGAGCCGGCGGCAGAACCGTGCACACACTGAGCTGCTGATGGAGCCTGAAAGTGTTCACAGAAACACACCAGAGCTTCACTAACCAACACATCACTGTCCACCACCATCATCATCATCATCATCATCATCATCATCATCATCATCATCATCAATCACCCAAATAAACAACTGTTCTCAGCCAACAGATCATTTTGGACCCAACCGTACACACACACACACACACACACTTTCTGAACAATAGTGATTTTGAGGAAGTAATAATCTATCAATACTGTTATGAAGTAATTTTTAAACAAAAGTCAGGGCTTTGTTTAATAATAATAATAATAATAATAATAATAATAATAACATGGCTGCAGGTGAAGTGAGTGGCTGTTGCATAGACACATACATACACTGTGTATGTATGTATACATAGATGTGTGTGTATAAATACATTTTCATACATGTATGTATGTATACACATATACACCACATTTTTTATATATGTTTTTTTGTTTTTTAAATAAAAGGCGTAAGTGTAAAAACAGTAGATTTACTCAGACATCACACCCCCCACCCCCACCCCCCTGTACCCCCGGGGTAAGTCTGACAGGGGCAGTCTGGACTCTCTTGACAGTCAGAGGATTCAATATCAGATTGGTCAATGGTTTAAGACTGTGGGCGGAGCTAAACATTAGGAGGTGGGGTTAGATATGGGCAGTAGAATGCTGGGTTCTGTAGGATCATTAAAGGGGTAAACGGTTAAGGGTTAAACTTGATTGTTGGTGGGGGTCGGGGCAAATAGGATCGGAAAGGGAATACTGCAAATACACTGGGGCAGGTGAGGACACACGTTTACTCAAACACACCCAGGTACACACATATGGTGGCAAAAACGGGGTATACACAAACGGACAGTGGGGAAAAGAGGTGTAGACTGGGGGCAAAATGATGTAATCATTTATTAGGCTGGGGCAAAATACAAAATGGAGTGTGTATAAGATGACCAGGGTGCAGCTGGTCAGACTCTGGGGCAGATATGGGTATCATCACACAGACTCTGGGCAGAATGGGGTTTGATCAGGGTACAATTCAATAGCCTGTAGATACCAGAGAGAAGGTTCAGGTACTCTCAGTCTGCCTGTAGACCAGGGCAGGGTGTCGGGGACGTAGATGATGGTGCTTTGAGGTGGACTGGGGAAGTAAACTGGCCGATGCTGCAGTAAACTGGGAGGAGTAGATGTAGATGAGCTCAGACACAGCCTGGTCTAGAGTGAGACAGTCTGGAGATGATGAGAGTGAGAAGATGGAGCTCTGGGACATGTAGGTTTCAGGAGAATGCAGATTTAGTTGGTGAGGGTACTCGATGCTCTGAAGTAGGAGAGGAACTTGAAGCACAAACTGACAACAAAGTACCAGATGTTTCTGGCCATCTGAGAGCGAGCGATAAACACACGCCAGATGAAGACCAGCAGGACCGTGTTGAACGTGTAACGGATGTTCCTCAGTCTGCAACAAAAACAGCAACGATGAGATATTCCAGTAGAATGACACTGTGTGTGTGTGTGTGTGTGTGTGTGTGTGTGTCATACTTGCGCAGGTGCTGTCGGGCGGCTGGAATATCGGCCATATCCTCGTTCAGGACATACTTCTTGGTGCCGATGCAGTAATTCTCGATGTACTCGGGCCAGTTCAGCTGACGCACATCAAAGTTAAACATCTGACAGAGAAGGAATGACAATGTCACACACACACACACACACACACACTGTGACACCGTGTTGTGGTGTAATGTGTGTGTGTGTGTGTGTACCTTGCGATCCTCAGTGCTGAGCTGGTTCATCAGCATGTTCATGTTGTCAGAATTCCACTCCCAGTCCTGACTGCTGAAATACTCCAAGAGTCCAATGGCTTTATGGAGCCTGTTAAAGATCCTCATCATCCTGCACACACAGGAACACCAGAGGACGGGTCTTAATGATTTACAACACAACCAACAAACTAACAAGTGTGTGTGTGTATTTAGTTGTGTACAGTTTAATGTTGCATTGTGTAGATGTGTGTGTAGAGATGTGTAGCGTTGCACAGAGATGTGTAAAGTTGTGTAGACATGTATAGAGGTTGTGTATAGGTGTATAGTGGTGTGTATAAAGGTGTTTGTATCGGTATACAATGTTGTGCAGAGGTTATGTATAGGTATAGATGTGTATGTGTGTGTGTGTACACTGCTGTGTAGAGGTGTATAAAGGTAGGTACAGTTGTATCAGTGTGTATGCGTGGAGGGGGTGTAATTGTGTAGTGTTGTGTAGAGATGTGTTTAGGTGATCAGCAGGTTGGTGATTTCTTACTGTGGTTTTTGCCCGGACAGTCTGAGGAACACGTCGTAGAGGAGAGCGGGGAACTTGTGGCTCACCAGGATCCAGTACTGATTTATCAGGTAGTTGGAGGTGATGTTAGCGTTGGGCCGCCGGAATGCCTGCTCCAGAGGGTTCCGCTTAAACGTCGACATCACATGATGCTCTGATGGCAGGAAAACAGTTACAGTGTGTGTGAGATCACGAACACACACTTCCTAACAAAATCCAATATTCTGTCTTTACAAAGTGTAAACACACACCAATAGCAGTGGAGAAAACACAGAACTTTTAGATATACACACCAATTTCTCCCCAGTGGAAAGGGTTAATCCCTCCCGTCGTACAGTTATACACCAGAGCAGACTTCGGCCTAAACACACACACAAACACGAAACAGAACGCAGTAAATAACACTGTTCAGAAGTAAATCACTAAGGAATTTCTCTAATAAATGAATGTTTAAATTTAAAGTATAATTCTCCACATGGAATATCAGCTACATTACATTGTTTCTGTACATATAAATAATAAACACAATGTGCAGACAGTAAACATGAATCAGAAATGAGTCGCCGCAGTTCATTAGTTTCTCCACATAAAGACGTAAAATACGAATTCAAATTCCACCAATTTGTGAGTTTTTCTCTACAGGTGGAAATTTTATTAAAACTTGGCAAGCGTGCACATGAGCACACAGTGTACGACTTGTGTCATTGTCTGTCCAATGGATCTCTCTCTCTCTCACACACACACACACACACACACACACACACACACACACACACACACACACACACACACACACACACACACACACGTCGTGTGCACAGTAAAACAGCTTTATACAGCTGAAAACTAATTTTAAATGGAAAAGCCTGAAGGCCATGTGCACGCGGAGATGCTGTTATTTCTCAGTTTGGGGTTTAGTTTACAGGCACATGGAAGCTCTCCTCAAAGAGGACATGATGTAATGTATATGTAATGTGGACATTTAATAGAGAGGCACAAGTTCTGGAATGAGTCAGTGCAATTTACACAAGTATTACAATTAAAATACACTGTTCTATAATCAGAATACTGACCACTTTATTCCTCGGATCACGAACACACACTTTGATCATGCTGTATTACGACTGTGTGTGTGTGTGTGTGTGTGTGTGTGTGTGTGTGTACCTGTGCACTGCAGTGTACCACCCTGCAGCAAGTGTGAGGTTGATCACCACATCAACTGGAATCAGATCTGCTACTGCATCATTACTGGCTCTCATTGTCCTCAATATCCCCTTTCCAGCCTACACACACACACACACACACACACACACACACACACACACACACACACACACACACACACACACACACACATCAGTATTCATCCGTTGCTCTATCCTTCCATCTGGACCCTGATCTATCTGTAGACACAGTACAGTATAACATTCACACATGCAGGATTGTATCTGAAACACAGATGATGAGACAAGCATGATCAGGTTCTCATCAGGTTCCTCTGCAGTTAGGAAAGAGCAGGTATCTTGGTCTATCATGAGATGTAGCTACAGATCTTACACACACTCACACACACACACACACACACACTCATACACACCTGAAAGCTACATGGATGATTCCATAACTACTTAAATACGTACCTGCATCTGCATGTTTTTGTGTAAATACAAACAAATATATTTACCGCAATGAAGACTCCACTAGGACCATTAAAGTTATCAATCCAGCCCTGAACCACACACACACACACACACAGAGAGAGAGAGAGAGAGAGAGAGAGAGAGAGAGAGAGAGAGAGAGAGACGGTTAGACATTTGCATGCATTGTTGTTGTGTGTGTGTGTGTGTTTAATTTAGGAGTGCTATCTCACGGGGAACGGTTCCTGCCAGCTGGCCCCGACGATGGAGGGTCTGATGATGCCGATGTTGAGTTTACTGCTCTCTTGCTGCACTACACACTCCGCCAGCGCTTTGGTGTAGGTGTACGTGTTTGGCCAATCCCCAATCAGCCTTGGCGTGATGTCACGGACAATTGCATCATCCATCCATCTATCAACAAATCAAGATGAATACAACACATAACCTCCAACATCTCAGGTTTCATGTGGACAGATCAGAAACACAGCAGGATACACACCCCCTGTGCTCCTCTCCCTGCAGTACCACCACTAAACACAGGGAGGCAGCACACAGCAGGCTTAGAAGTGTGAAAAGTGCCGAGAGTGTGTGTGTGTGTGTGTGTTTAATCTGTAAATTAAATATACTTATTAAAGGATATATTAAGGTTGTGTAACATATCCATTTAAAACATGTGCATGGTTCTATTCTAGAATAGTTTAATGCAGTGTTTCTCAAACAACTGCTATAATTCCCTTCATTAGAGGGCGTACGTTTTCGAGCCCCACATCATAAATCACCCCAAAAAATGATCCAAGAATAAAATTTTATTTACTTTAGTTTTATAGAGAAAAACTGAAGATTAAAATCCTGCGATTCATTGATCCAAACCAGTCATGTCTTTATTCCCCACCTCAACCCCACTACATCAGCCACCAGGACACTCGTCTTCCACAAAGCTGATGATCAAGGCAAAAGAATTCCATTCCTGTGTCCGAGATTTCTGTATGTTTATTTCTCTCCTTGTAAATGTGTAAGAAAAGAACATGTGTATGAAAACTCTCTCAGACACATCAGAGTTGCTGAACTTTATTCCTTTATATGTCTAACCTTCAAATGTCTGATAAGGGTGTGTGTGTGTGTGTGTACTTACTCCAGAGAGTGGATGAGTTTGTTGGGTTCTACAGGTGGAGGGTAAATGACCTCATCAATATGGCGGCGGTTGCAGTTGGCGTATGCGGTTGAGATGTGAATAAACGCATGAAGCTGCTTAATCTTCAGCGCCAGAGACAGAAGCTGCTGAGTCGCAATCACATTCAACTGCAGTGCATGTCTGAGTAACACACACACAAACACACACAGATCTGTATAAGTTGCACTGGTGTGTACCTCAAACTTCACACAGCACTCAGTTTCCAACAATATTCCATTTCCTCCCCTTTGGTTAATAATTTCCTGGTCTACAGTAAAAGTCTTTAATGTTTCTGAGATCACACATGGTGAGGAGAAAAGGTCCATCAGAGAGAGGAACAAGGCCATGCGAGTAAATCTGCCTTTATCTGTAGAGGAATGGTTCTTCTCACTACACTGTACTATAGCTGAAACAGAAACTGGAGAACATCATCCTCAGATCTCTATGGGTTTATATCTGGAGGTCAGGAGAAGATCTCCACTATAGGCTTTATACCAGACTGATAATAACTCCTGATGTTCTCGTGTGTTTTGCACTCTTGTCTCTCAGCGTTATTCTGCATGGTAACATTTATTCTCCAGGATCAGTAAAGTGTAGCTGAATCACAGCCTGCTCAGTGAAATCACCTGTGATCGTTTCCAATCCAGATCATCAGTTTATCCTGCACTTATATTCAGCTACATTTTATAGTGGATTTCAATGCTTTCTGTGTACTGGATGTGTGTGTGTGTGTGTGTGTGTGTGTGTACTTGAGGGGCTCGTCGAAGCGG
>JACRUU010000008.1:360799-400799 GCA_030449085.1 Kryptopterus vitreolus | reverse complement strand
TTCAAAAAATCTTCTACATCCCAGAGGTGTTGAGTGCTTATTGGCTGCTTTTCCTTCACTCTCCATCTCCGACTGTCTCATCTGGATTTATATGGAGTAAGTGGTCAGGTCATCTGATGCTTCTTGAACAAACATCTCTTACATAACCTACAGGGGTGTTTGGGGTCACGGTCCTTTTGGAGAACAAATGCTATTCCCACCTTTCACTAAATGGGTAAGTGTGTCACCATTAAATCTCCTCTGCACCATGACGCGTCCTCCTCCATTCTTCACAGTGGGAACCACACGTGCACAAACCATTCATTCACCTACTTTAACATCTAACAAAGACATTTAGACACACTTAGAATCAAACATCTCACATCTCATCAGATCAAAGGACAGTTTCCCAGTGATTTCATCTCCATTCCTTGTGCTTCCTGGTCCAAGGAAATTTCTTCTGCTTGATGTTCTTCTGGAGTAGTTCCTTTTCTGTGATTTGACCTTGAAGGTCTGACTAGTACCGTTTCCTCTGAATAGAGGAATTGTGGTGGTAATTATAATAAATGTATCCTCTGCAGCAGAGGTAGCTCTTGGTCTTCCTTTCGTGTGATGTTCCTCATGAGATCCTGCTTTTGGAGACATTTTTAATGTTGTCTGAAAATGTTTGAGATCTTTTTTTCGTTCCTTAACTGCGAGTTTCTTGGTATACTATAGAATTGTACAGTAGTGTGTAGTAACACTAATAGTGCCTCTGTACTCACACTTTCCTCTACACAACACATAATGAAGGTTTGAATGGCCACAATGGTCACTATGGTCATCTTTATCAATTAAAACCAAAGTAAAAGAAGAGATTAAATAAACAGATGAGGAATTGAGCAGGATCACACCAGGGTCAGGTGTATGATGAGCAGGTGATGATGATGATCAGATACGTTTGTAGGTTGTCCTTCAGGAAGTGAAAAGACAATTGTATGTGTTTCAAACTGAGCAAGGAAACAAACTCTGCTACAAGGGTGATGTGGAAGAGTGTTTAATGTCCCAGGTCCTGTACCAGGGCAAGACGGAGCACAGCACTGAGACACAAGGAAGTTCTACTGCATCAGTAAGATCAATCCCAGCCAAAGCACACCGAGCTGTCAGGATGTGCTCTTCAAGCTATGTTGAAATGGCACAAAGAAACGGCCAACAAGTGCAGATGCAGTCGATCAAGGAACCTTAAAGCAGCAGATGAAAGACATCAAACTCGCTTCACGTCAACATCAGAAGTAAAGCAGAGCCATCAAAAAATATCTAGAGGAAACCAATGAGACACTGAGAGAAGTGTCCATGTTGGAGGTTTGGATTTTAGGCTACAATACTTCTACAACTCTTCTGTCTTCATAGACAAATTGTAGCCTCGAGTCCAAACCTCCAACATGGACACTTCTCTCAGTGTTTGAACTCTGCATGAAAACAGAGGAACCGACAGCAGAAAAACCTGCAGGACTGAGGAGTGAAATGTGAAATGTTGCCGAAGGTCTGGAGAAGATTTCAGTAATGAGTGAAGCATGGTGGTGGTTTCCTGCAGGTGGATTTGGAGATGTGATCAGGACTAACGGTGTCCTCAATATTGAGAAATCCAATCATGAGCACCTCCATCATGCAGGAGCATCAGGGAGGCGTCTGATTGGCCCTGAATTTATTGTGTAGAAGGCCAACAAGCTCAAACACACAGACAACATCAACAAGATCCATCTTCAGCGTCCAGAAGGACACGGTGCTTTTGGTCTCAATATCGAGTCTGAAGACACAGAAAGATCTGAGAAGCCTCCATCTACAGATCTGTAGTTCCTCTAAAACTGTGTGGAAGTGTGTGTGTGTGTGTGTGTGTGTTGGTGTGTGTGTGTGTGTGTGTGTGTGTGTGTGTGTGTGTTGAGGAGAAGTGATGATGTTTTGTAGGTAAACTTTCTCTCTTTCATACCAAATATTCAGTTAATTTACTTTTCTTTTTTTTGTTCTTTAACAAAATTAACCCAACGTGAAATCACAGCATTTTTACACACCTGAAGCTTTCTCTCTCTCTCTCACACACACACACACACACACACACACACACACACACCACAACAGGATTAAGTACCTACCCTTCTCTCTCTCTCTCTCTCTGCGCGTGTGTGTGTGTGTGTATTCCGGTACCGGTCCGGCCCCACACGGCCCAGTCCCTCTCCCCGTTCCCTGAATCACTACCTCGTGTTAGAACGCCACAATCCGGCCGCACTCTCACTCCTTCCCGTCTGAGAAGAAATCAGACCCCGCTCTCTCTCGCTCTCATGCCCCAGTTAGCTGGATTAGCGGAACAGCTAGCAGCACCACGACATAAAAGTGATCGGTGTTAAACACAACATCCCGAACCGAACCGCGGGACCGAGACCGCGTCTCTACACGGGGACGGGGGAGATTAGCTGCGAGGCTAACCATGATTCCTGTCAGCATGCTGAGGACGGAGGAGGATGCTACAGATCTCCTCAGGTTCTCCTCATATTCTCCTCACATTCTCCCTCAGGTTCTCCTCATATTCTCCCTCAGGTTCTCCTCACATTCTCCCCCAGGTTCTCCTCACATTCTCCCTCAGGTTCTCCTCACATTCTCCCCTCAGGTTCTCCTCACATTCTCCCTCAGGTTCTCCTCACATTCTCCCTCAGGTTCTCCTCACATTCCCCCTCAGGTTCTCCTCACATTCTCCCTCAGGTTCTCCTCACATTCTCCCTCAGGTTCTCCTCACATTCTCCCCTCAGGTTCTCCTCACATTCTCCCCATCTCCCTCAGGTTCTCCTCACATTCTCCCTCAGGTTCTCCTCACTCCCTCATTCTCCCACATCTCCCTCAGGTTCTCCTCACATTCTCCCTCAGGTTCTCCTCACATTCTCCCTCAGGTTCTCCTCACATTCTCCCTCAGGTTCTCCTCATATTCTCCCTCAGGTTCTCCTCACATTCTCCCTCAGGTTCTCCTCACATTCTCCCTCAGGTTCTCTTCACATATCAGCGTTAAGGCCTGAAATAAAGCAATATTTCCGTATTACCTTGATCATGAACGTGTCCAGGCTCCGCTGTATATAGAGAGAGAGAGAGAGAGTGTGTGTGTGTGTGTGTGTGTGTGTGTGTGTGTGTGTGTGTGTGTGATGACGTTCCGCCTCTGCGGCTGCTCCGGACTCACGCCGCCTCACACACTCGAGCTCGCGCTATTCTCTCTCTCCGTCGCTGTCGGTCGAGCGCGTGCGTGCGTGCGTGCGTGCGTTGTTGCGTCAGCGTGCGCGTCCACGCCCTCCCGCCCTTGTGAGCGCGCACGCGGGTGAGCGAAACGCCGCGCGCGTCTAAAAATACAGTAGGAGGAAGCGGCCGCGTGACGTCACCGCCTCAGGAGGGGGAAAAAGGCGGGAACGCGTTTTATAAAGTTATAACGGGCGACACAGATTATTATTACCGCTAATAACATACTTTCACGGTGATTATCGTCAATATATCAAATGATTTTCCGTAAACATTATTATGAAAATTAAATTAACTATTTTGTCCAATAATATAAATGATATATAAATGATTCCATTACAAATATCACCCACATACAGACCAATACCACTGTATATGCTTTAATTTCAAATATTATTTATATTCATTATATAATTTATAATGTCCAGTTACAACAGCATTTGTCACCAGGTACATTTCCATTACAAATTTGCCTAAAACGTTTGTGATATTTCCAAAATGCAGGTAAAAAACTGTTGGAAATGTTTACATTCACTGTATCATGTGACTTAAACTCATCCTCTGGCGATGCCACTCAGGGTTTCCTTATATCACAGCCAGTCGCACGTATATCATGTGACGGAATACGGAATAAAAACCCCTGTTTCCATTACAGTTTAGCGAATAATTCCTTTTTCGCCTAAAAAAACACCTCATGTGAGCGTAAAAAGTGTTTTGCCATACACGAGTTTACACATTTCCATTATATTCATTTTCAATTCGCTATTTAAATTTGTGCATTTTGAAGGGTAATGGAAACGCACCTACGTATACATTCCTGGGACCTGGTATATACACACACACACACACACACACACACACACAGAGTACGCCAAATGAGGAAGTAAACCAGAATGAGCACCAACAGATTCTCATAGAACCATTACAGTCACATAAACGCTACAGAGCCATATAGCAATAAAAATACACACTGTGTGTGTGTGTGTGTGTGTGTGTGTGTGTGTGTGTGTGTGTGTGTGTGTGTTTAACAAGGTGAAAAAATCATGCAGAGAAAGCAGTGTGTGTGGTTTGAGACACGCCCACTTGGTGCATTCTGCTGGACAACTATAAGGTCACCATTAGTGATGAGGAAACTGTTGCTAGGTAACTGATGTTGAAATGTAAATATCTAATATGTACTGAGGTGATTTAGCTTCACTACAATGCTGTAGTGTTGACACAGGAAGTGTAAAAACTAAATAAGTGTAAATGTTGAAAGAGAAAGGGAACAGGGTGGAACACGAGTGGGTTATGAAGCACGTTGGTTATCACACTCGGAACAGCACGAGCTGAAACTCCAAACACAGACACGGTGCGATAAAGAGCATAATAACCACAACACTGAGATTACCACCTTACAGTCCAGGATTCACATTCACTAAACCACCATGAAATACACTACTGTATCAGAGAAGGACACAAAAACCTCTCTGTATTACACAAGGCTACTTAGTGAAGATTTGTGAAGAAGGTAGAATGATTTAACTTTGTTCTTACTTCTTTTTATTGAGAAACACATATTGCTGGGAAAGTCGAGTGTCCCAATACTTTTGGCCACATAGTATATTTAACAGGATACACATGTGTATATTTAATACAAATTAAAAACTATGAGGTAAAAATCATTTTATAAATATGCCTTATTTATATAACGCTTTTAACAATACAGATTGTGTCAAAGCACATGTACAATAATAAATGACACACACAAACAAAATGTAAGAAAATTCTAAACAATTAAGTGTCCCAATATAATCTCCATATAAGGACAAACAGGAAGTGAAAGTTTATGAATGAATGCTGGAGAAAGCCTTCAACCAAATCCACCACATTACTACGGTTGTGATAATGGTGATGAAAGGGTTAAATCTGGTGCTGCAGTCGTGCGAGTCAGTTTAATCAATACACACACAATCAGATATCACCTGCAGATTTTTATCTCAGAAAACATCAAAAACCTGAACGGAAGCCAGAAACACCACAAGCAATCTGTTTACAATTCCAAACTGATTAAGAATGACTAACACGAAAGGACACACACACACACACACACACACACATATATATAGACACACACATATACATACATACACACACACACACACACACACACAACACACACATATATATATATAGACACACATATACATACACACACACACACACACACACACACACACACACACACACACACACCTTGAATTACAGTAGAGAAAAGACTGGTTTGTGTCTTTTTACATTTAAATACCATGCATTGTAGGACGATCCACACACACACACACACACACACACACACACACACACACCGCTGCTCTCATGTTACGTCCTGAAATACCAGATTCTGATTTTAACCAATAAAACATGACTTCAGCAGTGCAGTATAAAGGGGTTATAATCCACACATGTACCTCACATTAACCCTGTACCGCCCTTTATTAACCCACATCGCCTGTCAGTAGGATCACATGCTCTTCATCACACAACGCACTCAGAAACACAAACACTTTTCCTAAAGAAAACACAAAAACATTCATTCATTCATTCGTCATTCACACTCCAAAACACAATGCAATACATCTCCACCTTAACATGAAGAACGTGTGTATGAGAGATGATTCTTCACACTCAGTGACGTCATGATTCAGAGGGGTGTAAAACTGAGCAGAAGATCTTCTCTGTGAGGTCTCATGTGGGAGGAGGACACACATGAACCTTCTCCTCCTGTATTAACACATCTGATGTGCTCATGTAAATCAGCTTGTTGCAAATCATCTGCTGCAAACTTCCCTTTAGTGCCGTCCATATTTAGAGCTTTTACTTCACCACCAGCTTCACTAAACAAAGATCAGATGTAAACAAACAAAGACGTTTCATCTCTCGGTAATGCAGGAGCTTCCTCTCCAGCAGAGCAGCCTGAACCCCAGAGGAGCCATGACCACCCATTTTATCACCTTCATCTCAAACCAGAGGTCTCCAAACACACCATGTTCACCTCCTACCTGCTCCGTCCTTTCACACACAGTCACTCATAAATAAACCACTTCCTGTTACATCTCTCTTCCTTCAGTTCTTTCTAAATGTCCAGGTTTTCGTCTAGACACAAATTCCAGTTTCAGTCTGAATTTGAAAGAACATCCTGTAGATCCAATCCACTGTGCTCCTCATAAAACCACTTCTGGATCCTGGTGCTCACATCTGGATCCTGATAGGTCAGAAAGTGAACATCAGATCTGACATTAGTGCAGGTTTTCATTCATGTGCTCACTCTGATACAGTATTGTTTCCATAGTAATAGATAAAGAAGGAGACTCCAGTGTCAGTACTTTACAACAATCAGATGTTGGAGTTGGAACTAGAAATGGCTGTGGAACATGCCAAGAAAAAGTGAGAGAGAGACAGAGAGACCATCAGACAGACAGACAGAGAGAGAGAGAAAAAAGGAGACGGAGAGAGAGAGGGAGAGACAGACAGAGACTTTGACTTTTTTGTTCCTTTATTGACAGAGAGAGAGAGACAGAGAGACAGAAAGACAGAGATACACAAGCGAGACACAGAGAGAAAGACAGAGCGAGACACAGAGAGACAAAGAGAGAGAGAGAGAGACAAAGAGACAGACAGAAAGAGAGAGAAAAACAGAGAGATACACAGAGAGAGACAGAGAGAGAGAGAGAGAGAGAGAGAGAGAGAGAGAGAGACAAAGAGACAGACAAAGAGAGAGATACACAGAGAGAGACAGAGAGAGAGAGAGAGAGAGAGAGAGAGAGAGAGAGAAAGAAAAAGAGAGAGAGAGAGAGAGAGAGAGAGAGAGACAGAGAGAGAGAGAGAGAGAGAGGGAGAGACAGAGAGAGAGAGAGAGAGAGAAAGAGAGAGAGAGAGAGAGACAAAGAGAGACAGAGAGAAAGACAGAGATACACAAGCGAGACACAGAGAGAAAGACAGAGCGAGACAGAGAGACAAAGAGACAGACAGAAAGACAGAGCGATACACAGAGAGAGACAGAGAGAGAAAGACTGAAAGAGAGATTGAGTCACATTCCGCACCACGACAGTAAAGATAAAAAGATGATAAACGTGATAATCACCACGGTATTTGTTTTCTCACACGTGTTTCGTTTCTCTTCACTTCTCTTGTATTGAACAGGAGTTTGGAGTCGATCCTGTCCTGAAGTATAAAGTACAGCAGAACAACAACAAGACCATATTTGTGTTTAGTGTGGACAATAAAACAATATTATAGTGTTCCTTCATTCCCCGAGTCTCCGAACTCACTGTCAGATCAATCTTCATGTCATCACACGTTAATAACCGAAGCTCGTCTCACTGCTGAGGATTAAATCCAAACAATACCAGGCTGAGATTCTTCCTACAGCTGGACGATATAAAAATAAATCCTGTAATATGATCATTGTGGTCTCGAGATTCACTCTAAAAATAAACTCCAGCTTTCAGGCTCTGATGTACAATCGACTTACACTGGAGAACATCTCAACACCTCATCAACACCACCACAACACCACCACAACAAATCCTCTCAATGTACACAAAACTAATCATCATTACATTACACTTCATGTTATTCATTACAGAATACAGTTAGTATGTGCAGGTACACATTAGTATTGGCACCCCAAACTCATCTAACAATAACATATGCTTTATTCTCTTAGCTTTGGGGTCTCCTGACCCTGATATTCTCCCAAAACCACCATCTTACCAAATACTTCTGCCTCAACTCAACTCTCCAAAAACATGCACGGTAGGTTGATTGGCACTTTGGAAAATTGTCCCTAGTGTATGAATGTGTGTGTGTGTGTGTGTGTGATGGGTTGGCATTCCATCCAGGGTGTATCCTGCCTTAATTCCCATAGACGCCTGAGATAGACACAGACTCCCCGTGACCCGAGGGAAGATCGGATAAAGTGCTAGAAGATGAATGAATGAATGAATGAATGAATAAACGTCTTTCTACAACATATACACAAGTTAAAAAGTGACACAATGGTCTTCAATGTCCAAAGCCAGAATTAGTGAACATTATTCAGTCTGGAAATATGATAAATGATAAAGTTTAGGAACTGATTTAAAGGCAGATAATGTGTCCTGCACTACAACACGTCCATTAGTGATGTTATTTTATTTCACCTTCCCAAGTTTATCTCAACAAGCACTCGTTTACCAGCAATCTGAGAGCCGTTCTATTGTCAGTCATGTGCTCAGACTTGGTCATGTCAGCTCTCAGTAGCAGGTGTATTGTGTTACTCCTTACACAAAGGGGAAGTTAAAGTACATTACAGGGCTGTGGTACAATTACAGGAAGCGCACAATAAAATTCACTATATTGGTGTATCATGTGAGGGTCATTATGTGTTTTTATAAGATATTTGGGATGAAGTGGAAAGTCAAACGAACTAAATTTTCCTCTGGTAGATAAACGAACACTAATCTCCAGCGCCACACCCCGAGATGTAATCAAAAGCCCTCCAGTGCAGTGCTGCTTATAACAGCACAGGAGGAATACATATAGAATGAAATGTGTGAGAGTCAGAGGCATTTCCTCTACATAAATCTATTCCACACAATATTACAGGAGTACAGTAGTGCATGTCTCCGTCTCATGCTGGAACATATAATAGTGTTTGTTGTGCAGAAGGTAGAATGATTATGGGGGAGGGGCGTTCAGTGCACTGCGATGGGAAAATAGACGGTTTTAAGGAACTCCCGCTTTGCCTTAGCAGCGTGTAGGGGCAGTTACAAATAACAGAAGTGAAACCACGCATTGATGTGGACAGTTTACCAAGTGGTGGAATTACAGCAAATGTTTTTTTTTTTTACTTTTGCCACTTGAAAAGAGTCCACTTGGAAATGATTATAATCAACATTTTGATCCCTTGTTGGCTGGATTTATCCAGCAATGATATTTTGTACACACAGCTTTGTCTCCTGACTTCTCCCTGATCTGTACAAACGTACTCAGATTACAGCCTTAAACGTTTACTAAAACCGTGATGCAAGAATTAAACCGGATTAACTTTCTGCATTGAAAAGCACGAGTGTGAAAGCAGACACAAGGTTTGTTGTGAAACTTGAACAACTGGTTCTCTCGCTTTTCATTTGCAACCTCCTAAACAAGGTTTTACAATCGTACTGATTAAAGCAGTGATAATCTACAGGCCATTCCACACATTCCATTCTACACGTCCTGAACAGTGTTACTGAATTTTACCCGAACCCTTCAGGTGGCTACATTTACAGCATTTAGCAGATCCTTTTATCCAAAGTGTTTGAAATGACCTCATTTATTTAAGGGCCTTGCTCCAGGGGCCCAGCATTAGCAGCTTGATGGTGTTGGGATTTGAACTCGCACCGTCCAACACTAGTGAGCTACAGACCTTCCCAGATTGCTAGTCAGTATGAAGCACTGGATGTTTGTCTGTTGTTTACTAAATGATATATTTGTGCTGATATATCTGTGGCGTGTTAATAGTGTTGTTGAATTACTCTCTGGACCGGATTTATTTTGCTTCTAGTAACAAATATCCATATTTAATCCATTTATGAGCTGTGTGTTGCGTTTAAAGGCACCGATTAGTGAATTATGTGTGTTCTCTAAATATGGGTTTATAGCAGAACCATCAGAACCTCTCCATGACCACCAAGACATTATTCACAGATCAGTAGGAACTGGATGCTGCACAGTCGGACGATGTTAAGTACATGAGATGAGACTTTGTGCACTAACCTCGTATAATGCGTGTTAATAAATGTGTTTAATTTCATTGCTATATTTATGGGGACGAGTGCTTTTTCTTCACAGGCGTGTTGAACACTATATTTATGCCTGTATTATTATAGACCATATCACCAAGTAATAGAGATACATGATTTTTCCCAGAAGCCAAATGCGTCCCTTCCACATCGTTCCTACAAATGTGGCGACACAAAATAGTTTTGGATATCTTTGGGAAATTTTCAGCATGAGCACAAAGCCAGATTCATGAAGAACATCTCCACATGGAGTGGAGTGGAGTGGAAGATTGGCCTGCTGTATGTCTCTGCATTGTTATAATCCGGTGTTGATAGATTTGTGTCTATATAGTGTTAAAGAAAAAAACCTTTCTGGTTTAAGGACGCTAGCTGCCTGGGTTAGTTAGCAACACTGCCCTCACCTGGCCACTTCATTAATACACCATCACACCTTACAGGTTTTAATGCCATGTATTTTCCCAAGCCTACTGTTTAAACACATACACAGTAATAAAACTCAACCACAATGATTCATTTAACAAGGCATGTTAGACAAGTGTCTCTCCAGCTCCAGGTTAACAACATTCCCCTTTATAAATAATCTATGTACACTGAAATTTACTGCAGTAATACTGAAGTGTATTATGCATCAATTATTCATCAACTATGGGATGTAACAGGAGCCTCTTTACATTGACGTGGCTTGTAAATAGATAAACTTACATTATTGACTGTGTCACGTTTATATTTCAGCCTACAGAGAACACACACACGAAACCTGCTGTTCCTGTGTGTGTGTGTGTGTGTGTGTGTACAGATGGAGATGATCAGGTGCATTTGTGTGAACAGTGAATAATGTGGATTTAGATGCGGATTAACCACAAATATGAATTTTATTCAAAATAAAACAGACTTTGGAAACACGTTTTATTTCCATGTTCTGTAATAGTTTCAGTGAATTTACAGGAACATTTAACATCTACATCAACTTAAAATAAGCCTTAATAATAATAATAAAAAAAAACATTAATCACCAGTACAATCATTAATATAGAAAGTAAAATAAACTCCACTTACCTGTTGGGCCGAGAGAGATAACGAGTGGGGAATTCCTCCCTCAGGTGCGACACACAGCCTCTTTTACACTTTATAGCATTTTCACCTGCTTTTAATGGAAACATCGGAATACAGAAGGCAAGTCCCCAAATAACCCACCTTCTCTACCTTTTATTCCGAATAAAGACTTGAGGAAAAAGTTTTTCTAGAAAAGGACATTTTACAATAATTTTATAATTAAATATATATAAAATGCCATTTTGGCCAAAACAAGTATTTTAATGTGATAAAAAGTTTCCATGTGAGATATTTCTGAAACTTTTCCTTATTTCTGAGTTTATGTTATAAAGATGAAAAAAAAGGGTAAAAATATCCCTAATGAACAGAAAAAAACAACTAACAAAAAAAATCATGACCTACAATTTTCCATAAAATTAACTAATAGAAATGAAAATGTCTATAAAAAGTACACTGCCCCCCCCCCCCCCCCCTCCAGCCGTCTGTAGAAATATTTTAAAGTGTGACGAGAAACATTGATTTTTTTTATTACCAATAATCACTTTGTTGTGCTACACACAAACACCTGATGTTTACAGTAAAAACCTGTACATTCACAGTCAAAAGTTTCCTCCAATCATAAAAACCTGAGGCACATTAAACCCACACAAATATGAATGTAAAGCTCTATATACAGCTACAATTCAGTGTGTGTGTGTGTGTGTGTAAAATACACAACGCTCAACCAATTAAAGCTTCTGTATAATTCTACATCATTCACATCTAATCCTTTCAACCTTGAGAAATGAACATGTGACCGAGTGTATGTATGTGTGCGCACACACACGCACGCACGGACACACACACACATACACATGTATATATACATTATATATATGATATATATATATATATATATATATATATATATATATATATATATATATATATATATATATATATATATATATATATATATATATAAAAAAAACACACACACACACACACACACCCTCACCATGAAGTTCTAAAGAAATGAAATGTATAGTGTTACTGCTGAAATAATCACACACAAAATTAAAACCAAAGTAAAGTGCAAACAGCTGCTGTATAAGATTCTGTTAAATGTCATTTTGATGCATCATTTGGACGTTAACTCACGAGATGGAAAAAAAATCCCGGTATCAAAACGAACCACATCGAAAAAAGTACAAAAATATACAATTTTACAACAAAAATTTTTAACACACTTCATTTAAGCATGAATTAAAATTTCATTTATTTTCTGCAAAAAGATAAAAAAATGTAGGCATGTGCTGATAATCTGCTCTATAACTTATTTGGAATGTAGAAATTTCCAAAAGAAGTCTTAAGACTAAACATCCAGATTTGAGTGATTTTTATCTAAATAAAACATTAAAGCCCATGATGTATCAGCACAAGCCCAAGCAGAGCCTGACTTGCCCATATTTGCGTAGAATGCAGCGAGTAAACACATACAACATGAAGAACGCATCAATAAATCCAGAGTATAAACAAGTGGCAACCCCAGAAACACTTTATTACAACACAGTTATTAAATCAAGGTAGAGACATTCACAGACACTGATGCACACACACACACACACACACACACACACACACACACACACACACACACACACACACACACACACACACACACACACACTTGGGGGAGGGGATAGTAATGTGGGAAAGGGTGATGGAAAAAAAAAATTCCCTATAAAAACAACATCTAACAATTTACACATTACAGGCGTCAAAATGAAGTTTTTGGTGGAGGCCCGAGCAAGCGAACTTTAACGCCGAAAAAAAACTTACTTTTCTTCTTCCAATTACGCAGATCAAATAAAAGGTCAAAAATAAAAAATAAGCTGCTGGGAATTAAGAGTGAGTAAGTATATATATATATATGTATGTTTCAAACAGATCTGTACTGGTTTATCTGTGTGGTCGAGTCCAGTCGTCATGGTGAATTAGGAATGAAGAGCGCTGATGGATGAGTGTGAAGTGCTCGGGATGCTTCCTCCTCCTCCTCCTCCTCTTCTTCTTCTTCCATTCAGCTGAAATGTGTCAGAAACGGAGGTGGCAGTTTGGTTTGGGGGTTTAAACCCGTATACGCACACACACTTTATACGTACACACACACACACACACACACACAGTGTTCATGAACTATGACCTCATTTCACGGATAATTTACACTTTGTTTTAATACTCTGTCTGTCCGAAAAAATCAATAATAAACCTCTGCCACAGAGAGGGAGAGATGCACTAATCATACCTAGCACAATTCAATCTTAATTGTTTGTCCAGTGCTTTTAACAATGCTTACTTATTGTGTAAGATTTAAAAAATAAATCCAAGTGATAGTAATATTGAGTTTAATTAAACAAGTAGTTTCCTATAACAGACACTGCAGAGGAACTTTTAGAACGCACTGTATTTTTATTTAATGTAATATGGCAATTAAATACACTAAATGGGTTTAGTTTTATCTGATGTAGGAAATTTCAGCAATAAAATGTCTATTTCTCTAAAAATAAAAGTACTTGTTGATTTTAAGGTCTTATTTTCTCTCTTATTTTGATCCAATCTTCAATACAAGAGCTAGGCGAGAAGTTAGCGCACCTCTGGATAGAAACCATTTCTGAGAATTTGCCAGATTAGTGAAACGATGGTGCAAAGTGCTCCATAGTCATAATGAAATCTTTTTGGCCAGACAGTGTATATCAAAACACTATGCTTTTTTTGCACTATTTATAAAAGTCACATACAGATAAATTAAAAGCAACACTTAATAAAATGTAGGTCACATTTGATCAATGAATAGTTTGTGCATTGAAATTTTACCACTCATTCATCCTCAACTGTATTCATTACATTTAAAACCATAAAGACATTTCAGAACTTTCCATGTACATCATTTTACTGATTTCATATCTTGGTAGATGATAAAGGAATTTAAATGGAACAGGAAATAGAACAGTTTTTCAGATTATAACCTTTATAAATAATGTGTTTATAAATATATATATATATATATATATATATATATATATATATATATATAGATATATATATATATATATATATATAATGTGCGCGAGAAGCAGATCATTATAAAATATCTCTCATGTAGAGGACAGCAGAACAGGATTAAAAATCAGGGCTGGACAAATAATTATTAGGGTTTGATTGAGCTGTAACTGTTTAAATGATAATATAAATTACAGATGTGCGAGTTATTAAAATGCATACAGAATCGATGTGTAAAAATATATTAATGTTTAAGGTTTAAATGGTTTTAAGAAAAGATAAAAGTTTACACAATGCTTAAAGTTTAAGAGTAAACTTTTTAAACTATTACATATACAATTTGTCCAACCCTGTAACAGGAAGAGTAATGCAACAAATAAAACAAACGAAATCTAATGCAATAACAGATCAGTGTCTTCCACCAGTGAAAATATAAAGCATAAATATTCTACTGGTATGGTTTAATAGAACTAAACCTACATGAGCTGCAAAAATACGAGAACAAAAAACAGAAAGAACACACAACTCAAGGCATGGGCCGATCACCGGACCTGGAGATGAATATCATCATCATCAGATTAAATTATTCTTAATTAATATACATTTGAATTTCCATCAGATAACAGTGTTCAACAAAAAAAAAGGAAAAAGAGGAAAAAAAACAAATCATACAAAAGATATTAAAGATTTTTGGGTTGTGTGTTATATGTTAAATAAATTCAATGGTTTGCTTTCAATGATTATCATTAAATGCTTTATTCCATTACTCCATAACTGTTATTTTTTATAGTTATAAATCATTGGATTCGAGTGATTTGTTATATAAATCACACATACAATACCAAACACACAACAGTGCAGAATAAACATGTGAACAAATTGTGTCACAGTTTTGGGCAGTAAAATCATTTCTGGACATGTACAAGGAAATTCTGGTTATATATAAAGGAATATATCATTTTATCTGATGTATCCTGAATACAGGTACAGGCTGGGTACGTGATGATCGGCACATGCTTTGTTGAGTTTACACAAAAAGGGCACAAACCTTGTAGCAACTTCTAACGTGAAGCAATTCATAAGACAAAAAAACATTTTATAAAATGTTATGATCCATGCTGTTGAAAGCAATAGAACTGTTTAATATTTTCCATTTTACTTTATTCACAAATGTTGCAGTTAAATTACTGTAAACTGACCATAAACTAACTTTCTCAGTAATTTAACTGCAACTAGACAAATTTCAGCACTAAAACTTTCCTTACAAATGTACTCTAATGTACACTTTCTTACTGTTGCTAAGAACAACTAAACATCAACTCAATACAAAAATCAACTTCCAGCACACGGACAAGAATGCCATGACAGTGTGAATCATACAGACACGTACGTGATTATACTACACACATTATATTTATTGTGGATTATACTGTACTGACCACCAGCTACGGTCACTTACTGACTGACAGTATCCCTACAGAGCAGGTTCATCAAGCATATACACTGAGCATGTTCATCATAACATCATGTGCAGATAGATTACAATGAGGTATTAATAGTTAGTAGTGCTGGGCGGTGTATGGAATATTAGTGATAATGTCACAATCTTAACAAAAGATGGAAAAATATAGGAAATTTCAAATTCAAGCATATTTTCCCAAAAGAACATGGTGAATATGCAATTCATTCCCTTACATTTTACTGCAGAAGAGAATGCAAACTCCAAACACAAGTGTGAAACGAGACGAGGGAGGGGATGATTAATTAGTCTCCCAAAGAAATGTGGATTCTTTCTTTAATGGAGCAAAGAAAACCTTTTTTTTTGTAATTTTAAAACAATTCAAATATATATCATATCTTTATTGAGTAACTTACAATGTATATAAAATAACTTGAAAGGTCATTTCTTTTTATACATCACCCAGCCCTAATAATTAGATTTCTAGGCATCAATTTAAACATAATTAAACGTATAATGCATTGAATAATGACTGATACACCTGATACACCTGCCCTGTTCCCCTACGACCTAAACTAATCTTTAATACTCTTAACAGGTCTATTATACGAATCACTTTCACATTCATAAAATAGAATTTTTCAATTAAATTATGAACTCGTGCTATAAATCAATACATCTGACCTTTCAGTAATACGGAGATCAGAAACAAGACCAAAGCCGTGTTCTCACTTCACTACAATCAATTTCATTCTACATGTAACAAGACAAGAATATCATCATGACCAATACAAGCGTACACAAAATCATTACAACTTTACCATCACGCAATACAACAATTCTACTCCATTGTGTTTTCAGTCACGTGAACCCAAGTCCACTACACAACAGTACATACATATGGAGAAGAACTGTTATATTAAACATTTATAAACAATTACAGAAAATGTCCGTGACAGTGACTGCTTATTCACATGAATCTAAAGGCAACTCACATGGTGATCCATTGGTTTGTGGACATTTTCTCGTCAATGGAAATGATCAATGTCTTACATAAGTGCGAATCACACAGCAGTGCATCAGTTATAACCCACTGCACATAATAATATACTAATAAACCTGTGTGTAGAGGGTTTTTTTGGGGGGGAAAATTCCTTCACTAGATTTGAGTTTGCTAATGAGCTCAGATTTGCCTTGTCCTGATGTTCACATTAGTGAGTGACCGCTTCTTTATTAAAGACCAATCGGGAGAAAGCAGTGTGTATAACGTGGTTGTGTGACTTTAAAAATGATTACATGGGTTTTCTATTGCTGTATCAACATCTCACTAGTCAACAACATCCCTGCTAAATAAATCTAATAAATAAAATCTGCTTTTGTTTTTAACGGACATATTACTGATCAAAAACATACAGTAAAACATCAGGGAAAAGGGTAAACACCACATATTTGAGACATGTTTCTAGACAACAAACTCACTAAAAGGTAACGCCACAGTAATGTGAGTGAAAGAGCAGAGGAATGTTTTTTGGAATCCAAATGCGAGTTGTTTAATAGAAGATGTGATCAGATTGCCTCACCCATACTGTCTGTGGTTTAAAAAATCCTATATGCATATTAAAAACTAAACTAGGCTACAAAACACTTTCATTTCATTTCAAACTAAAGGTATATATTGTACTGACGTATCCAGTGTTAGAGCGCTATATACCCATGTTACTCAGGTATATTGATGTCAGCGCATTATCTATGGTATGTAGTTTTTTTTTTGTATAAGTAGCATAAATACAGTGATCAATTTAATAAAAAGAGTCAATTGTAAAGTTACTTCACAATAAAGAATTATATGAATGAATGATTTAGCAGTGAAACATATGAAAAATGATATATCGCCATGAAAAAAGCCCTAAAATAAGCCCTTATATTTGTGGTTTCTGTGTACAATTATTATTTAGGTTCTAAGAAAACTCCACATGTGACTTAAGCCATCACGGTACAGCGGTCAGCTTTCTAAACATGATCAATTCCTAATGGAAAATAAGGACAAATGCAAAATCACTACATTTCTGCGCAGCTGAAGAGAAAAATATATAATACCTTTTGAAAAATATATAATAGCTTATTTCAGAAACTAAATAACAATGCAATCTGATCACATCTAATATGCTAATTTTTACAACTTTTTTCAAAATCACTTTTTTTTATTATTTTTAAAACAGTGAAGAGATTTGACAATGTAAAATCCAATCTGATTCACCAATTAAACCATTCATGTTCAAACATTAAATACATGGGATTTAATTGACATGTTTTTTCTGTACAAACAGTAACTTCATCAAGTACTAAAAACTGTACTAATAGAACTCTGGACAATGGAGTACCTTAACATTAGATTTTGGTACTGTGTCTATAATTAACCTGACAGCTTAAAACAATACATACATGACAGAATACAGCCAATTTATTCCAATATTAAATCAGTCAATTCTCATAGTTTTACTACAGGAATGTAAATCACATCAGTTTCTCATCACATCATCACTGGGTCACAGGACAAAACTTTCAGCAGTTTTATATTAAATAAAAAGTTACATCCACAATGATGAAAAATAATAATGACTGGTTACAACTAATGTCCCAGGGTTCAAATGGATACTACTTTATAATTTACTATGTATTCTTAAATTATTGACCCGTTTTATTATATTAGACTTTTTTGGGGGGTAAATTGATGAAGAATAAATAAGTAAATAATGAAAGGATTTGGTACAAAAAAAAGAAAAAGTTACTACCAGTGTTTCACAATATGCCAGTACTAGAAAGGTCATTTAAAAATGGTGATTCTTTATTTCATTATTATTACTGGTACTTAAAACATTACAGAGGGCAATAAGGGTATGGCAAAAAAAATGTCCCCCTCTCGGAAAAAGATGAAACTCGGGACATGAAAGTTTGTATATAATGGAAAAATGATTTTTACATTTTACTTGTAGTTGTTTCAAATATTAGGTGTTGATTATTAAATAAAAATCTTACTGTATCGATTTGGTATCATGATATTTAATCTAGGTATCGTATCGAAGTCAACATTTGGGTATCGTGACATTACTGACTACATGTAACTGATTCTACTTTATTATTATTATTATTATTATTATTGACAATAGTCTGGGTATTAGCTTTAAAACAACACTAAAGCACTTCACTTCAAAAATACCACTTTATACTAACTTCAAAATATAAATCACTGGTCTACACAGGATTTCCCAACAACAGTGGAATGTTCAAACACACACTTATTCATGAATTAAATCTCATCCTGTACAATATTTATGCTCATCATTTATAAGGCATATCATTAATATTTTGTACTGCGCAGAATTCAATAGACCCAAATTCATTAATTACTCACACTCACAATACACTCGGTCTCATTACCAAAGACATTACAGCCATTTAAATAATACAAAATCCCACATTTAAACAATATATTCTTACAGTCTGCACTTATTATCATATAACTTCTGTAATTTGTGTAAACAAACAAGTATAATAAATAACAGCTATACACAGGAGCTACAAATTCATCCTCCATAAATATCTTAACATCAGTACAAAAGTAGACCAAGAACCAAATTTCAGCATGGAATTAATAAGAAATAATACAAAAAGAAAGTGTGGATAAAATAAAAAAAATAAAATAAAAAGTGTGTGTGTGTGTGTGTGTGTGTGTCCTTACCGTATCGTTACCTACCTGGTATGTCCTGTAGTGGCGCAGCAGCGCTGGTTTTAAAAAGTGTAAATAAGAAACACGTAATGAGAGTGATGAAGAAAAATGAAGAAATCGAACACGCACCTCTTCATCCTAGCGATGGCGGTACTCTCTCTCTCGGTCGCGGTCTCTTTCGCGGTCTCTGTCCCTCTCGCGGTGGCGGTCTCGCTCCCGGCTTCTCTCCCGGTAGTAATCTTCGTGGCGGTCGCGGCTACGCGATTTGTGGCGGCGGCTTTTCTCACGGGAGCGACTATGGTCCCGGTCCCGCGATCGCTCTCTTCTGCTGAGAGGGAAGGAAAAGTCAGTGAGAGGGCAGGACGAGTGAAAGGCAGAGATGAGGTCACACCTGTATGGCAGGTGAGCAGTGTACCTGGAGGCGGAGCCGTAGGATTTGGACTCGATGCCGTGTAGGCAGTCCTGCAGAGAGCTGATTAAGACTTTACAGCGATCATCGGCCGAAACCTTCGACTGCTTTATTAACGAAATCGCCGTCACCAATGTCTCAATAGCACTGCCGTAATCTCCTAACACACACACACACACACACACAAAAAAACACACAGTTTAGTGTGTCCATCCATCAATACTCCATCCGTTTAAAAATCCATCCCTCTCTACCTCTGACAATACAGAGTAATCACTCTCTCGAACATCAAACACGTGCAGGAGCCAGGTGTGTGTGTGTGTTTACCTGCACTAGCGTCTGACACAGCCCTGGATATAGCGCTGCTGGAAATAGCTCTGTTCCTGTTCATGATCTCCTCGAATTCCGCCTCGCTGAGAGGAGCACGAGCTACGTCCATCTCCCTGACAACATGTATGAGAGAAATGAAGACCAGAACACACAGACGTCTCACCTGCGGACACCCGAAATCACAAACACAACATGCAGGAAAGTCCGTTACCTGCCCGGTCCGTAATCACGGTCATATGGAGGAGGCCGTCCGTAAGGGTCGTTTGGGGGTGGGGCCCGATCAGGCACCGCCATGCTGTTGTTCCCGGGCGGCGGGAAAAAGGCAGGGTTGACATGTGGAGCAGGTGGGGGGCCTCCAGGAGGAGGGCCGCGCATATGGGGGGGCGGAGCTAAGGCCAGGGGAGGGCCAATGGGACCAGGAGGACGAGGTGGGAACGGGCCTGGAGGAGGTGGACCTTGCTGAGGTGGGGGCGGACCAGGGGGTGGGCCATAACCAGGAGGAGGTGGACCAGGGGGTAACGGGCCAAGGGGAGGTTGGCCAAACTGACCAGGAAACAGGACAGGGGGAGGTGGGCGGTCTCCTCTATTAGGAGGACCAGAAAGGGGTGGGGCTAAACCTTGGCCAGGAGGACCTGGAGGACCAGGAGGACCCGGAGGACCAGGGGGGCCTGGTGGAGGGCGTGGAGGACCCTGTATACCACCTGAAAGAGGGAATGGTGAGATACACGGTTACATGGTGTGATTATTCATCATCACAAACACATCATAAAGAAATCATATAGCGCTGTACCGGGGAAGTGTGGAGGGGGCGCGCCTGGTCCAACTGGCCCGGGAAAACGATCTCCTCCTGGTCCTGCGGGACCGGGAAAGCGTCCTCGACCCCGCCCGAGCGGAAACCCACCACGGGGACCTACACCTGGAGGACCTGCCTTCCCTTCACCTGACATCTGTCCTGACTGAGTGCCTAAAAAAATATAAACATGGGTTAACACACCACACACACACACGCCAACCACCGTACACACTCTCCACCCGGTGTGTGTGTGGTGATGTGGAGGTTTATGGATGGAATGAGACTCACTCTTGCGTGACTGTAGCTCAAACTGACTGAGAGACTGTTTGTTGCAGGGTGTGACGATCGGGTTTTGACCATGCAGCTCTCGTTTCGACAGCAAATCCAGGAGCTTCCGGGAGGAGCCTTCTGATCCAACACACACCAAAGCAAACCTGCAACACCGAGTACAGACAGAACGGTTCATAAAACAGCCTTCTCTGTATACTGCAATATACCACACTATACAAACTTTCAATCCAAACACACACACACACACACACACACACTCAGGAGGATTCACAGATTCAAGACCAGCACAGAAAAATCAACTTCTTTTGATCTGTTGAGGACGGTTTGATTTGATGGATTTAGAGGCACAGTAAATCACAGTGCAGTGTGTAGAACACTGTGTGATACACAACACCACAGTGAGCACAAACAGCCTTCACATGCCCTCACCCTTTCGACTGTCCGTTTGCTCGGTTCTCAAAGAATTTGATCTCCAGAACGTCGCTGATGCCGATGGAGCGAATGGCTTCAGTCAGATCCTCATCTGTGGTCCACTGTGGAGAACACGCATATCAAACCCAACGACCTTACAATCAGTACATTCTCATGTATATAATATAATCTAAATATATTGTAGTGATTGTGTGTGTGTGTATACCTTACCTAGGAGAGGGGGTCTGTGTATGCTTTACCCATGTGAAGGTGTGTGTGTGTGCGGTCTTACCCAGGTGAGGTTGCCGATGTACAGAGCGATGCGTTTTCCCGTGTAGGTATAAACGACATTGGGTGGAGCTCCTTTATTCCCATCAGTGCCTCCAGGTGCAGGCAGGTTATCCAGGTAATCCCTGTCCTCCGGCGCATCACCGTTATTGGCCGAGGGAGAGATGACATCATCATACAGGTCGATCTGCTCATGCACTGGATAATCTGTTTCCTGAGAACACACAGAGCAAAAAACACCTCACTAATTTACACACACACACACACACACACTCCTCAGTGCAGGAACCTATTCTATCCTACTGAACTTCTCACCTGTAACATTTACCTGAGTGGCTCTGTGTGTGTGTGTGTGTGTGTGTGTGTGTGTGTGTGTGTGTGTGTGATTTGTAATGGAAAAATCTGCAAATGTTGGCGACACGGTTCTTTGAATCCCTTTCATCAAAATGTGGGATTTATGAGGATAAATATGAGGGTGTAGCTCCGTGATTAGGGTGCTGAGCTACTGCTACAGCTAATACAAGCTGCCACTCATGGGCCCTTGAGCAAGGCCCTTAACCCCCTATGCTGCATGTATCATGGCTGACAAACTGGGACAAGTGATAAATAAAAGCTTTTCTTCTGATCTAGGATGAAAATAAAATAGATCATTATAATAATGAGATCTCCAACACATATGAAGACAGAAACTTTATAGCACCAACAATGAAAAGGATAAATAATAAACAGAATGAGAGGTCTGAAGCGTTTGTTCTTTTGTCACGTGACTCCCACAACAACAACAACAACAATAGTGTCATGTTTCTGTCCACAATAATCCTGATCTATTATAATGTGTAGTGTGTACAGGAGTTATATGATAAGAGATGAACTTCTGTTTACTGTAAATAACCGAGCGATGTTATGATGCTCTGCGCGTGCACATGAACGAATAATGAATATAAAAGACAAATGAATGTGTTAGTGTGACCAGACTCGGAGTTATAAGGGGAATAAAACACTGCAGGATGACGTCAAAAACTCGACTTCTTAATGGTGAAGTGAATACAAGTTATAAATCCATATAAACCCACATGGCGCGGTTACACACACACACACACACACACACACACACCTCTATACCACGTGCATAAACATGCACTTTAAAGACTAGAATTTAAAACATAAACTATATTTTATTTAACAAACACATTTGTATTAGAAACACTGCACAGAGTTGTGTACTAACAACTCATTACACAAACACACAATGGCCATCACACACCGCATCCAATCCTCACAATAACAACCTCAGTTCACCACCGCGTGCACACGTTATAACTTAATCAATATCATTTAATATCTTTAAAGAGTGATAAATAAATAAATACAGAAAACATCACGCACAAGCGCCACAACAGGAAGGGTTTGGGGAGGGCCGAGTCCCAAATCGAGCTGGGTTGAAATAAGTAGTGCACTTCGGATGAGTGCGAGAGGCTGCGTCTTATCGCCATTGTAGTGCGCCCCTGTAGTGCCAGCGCGCGATTTGAGACGCGGCCCCCGCGCGGGACATTTTCATTGTGCGCACTCGCGTTAGCCTGCGATGCTAAAGGCAGTGCGCGCGCTGCGGCCGCTCTGAGGTAAACCCGCGGTCACTCCGAATCAAAACCGGAGTCTGATCCGGAACAACACGCCGGATTTAGTTTCTCTTTTATACCTGATTAAATTCCTCTTCTACATCTGCGTAAATGTCGATGTGATCAACACCGTCCGCCATTTTCCGCTCCTCTGTCCTCCTCCTCCTCCTCCCTCTGCGGGCGGAAATGACGCAGGCGACGCGCGAACCTGTGGAAGAAGGCGGGATCGACGCGCCTCATCGGTGACGTCACGATCACAAAAAGGATCTGTTTACTTTTCCAAACAACAAACAAAAACACAAATACACTATATTTTCTTTATCTGCACTTCGCTCATCTTCAAGATGAGTAATAGATGACGTAGACACAGAGATCAGTGGTTAAGGCGATATTAATCGGAAGGTCGCGGGTTCGAGACACAGTATCACTAAGATGCCACTCTTTGGCCCTTGAGCAAGGCCCCTAACTCTCCGTGCTCCAGGAGGCGCTGTATCATATCTGACCCGGCTTCCAAACAACGCTATACAAAAGCAGAAGAATGGATATAATCACTATAGACCATTAAACATCACTAATCTGCAGCTGTTTTACTTTATTAAGACTCCTCAATGTACTGCTCTATAATCTACTTTATTTATTATTAAACCAAATGATTTATCACATGTTACATCGTTATGTTTCGTCACGTCGGATATTAACAACATTAATGCAGAGTCTTTCATTCTCTCGTGTCTTTGGTGGCGTATTTAATTATTGTGTGTTTGTGTGTATTTAATTATTAAAACAATATCTGCGGATTTTTAGATTCAGATGTTTTTAGATTATTATTATTATTATTGTTTTCATTATAAAAGTGATTGGGTTTATCATATTTACTGACTGAATTTTGCTGTTTATTGTTTAATGTATTAATATTCATGACCTTTTGCTCATTATAATTCCTTTACATTAATTTTCTCATTCGGAGTTCATCAGGCAGCGTGTACATTTATTTTATTCATCAATATAAAACAACCAGATCAAAAGCAGAATCTACTGTATATGATCTTTATATTATATAACATTATTATATTATTAAGATTGGTGAATAATAAAAACAGGGAATATGTGTGTGGGAAGGGAATATGTGTGTGTGTGTGTGTGTGTGTGTGTGTTGGAGGGGGCAATGCTGAGCAACAAACAGACCTCACTAACACACACAGGACACACTAACAAAGATTCATTCACTGCTGAACAAAGCACAGAGACACTGAACACTGGTGTGATTAATGCTCAGGGCGAGGTGTGAAACGCGAACATCATTTCACCCGTCATTATTGTTATTTTTTATATATATATATATATATATATATATATATATATATATATATATATATATATATATATACACACACATATACATAAATATAAATATATATGTGGTGTCTCCGTGTCTCATGAAAGGATTTTCACAACTCTGCCTTCTGTGAGTAAGTAAAAATATTCTGTTAGATAGCAAATGTGACAGGTGAAGCTGTGTTGTGTGTTGTGTGTGTGTGTGTGTGTGTGTGTGTGTGTGTGTGTGTGTGTGTGTGTGTGTGTGTGTGTGTGTGTGTGTGTGTGTGTGTGTGAGGTGTGTGTGTGTGTGTGTGTGGAGTTTGTCATCACTTTTAATGAGAATTTGTAGGAGTGTTCAATGTGAAATAGTAATCCATGTCTATAATGTTAATGTTAAAATGTACCAGAAATTAAAAGAGAATGCATTGGTTTGTTTACCTGTAAGTATTGTTTATCTCTATAACAAATGTAATGTTTATGTCCATGCACTGATTCCCTTCACATGAGCAGGAACAGTGTAATGTTTGTGCTCCCGGAACGTGATCTGCTCCTTATTTTACTCATTCATTGGGAAACATGAGTATTGTGTTGGCGCTTTACCACTTTACGAGCTGGTATGAGTAAGTTTGGAGATTAATGGTGTCACTGGTGATGTTCTGATCATTATCCAGCGTCCGACTCCTGTCGACGTGCCGAGCGTTTAGACACGTCACATGACCCCGTGTCCAGATTTTTCATGTTTGCGGTTACGTGACACCAGTCATGTGATCACGACCCTACTCCATCTCACCTACGAGTGGATATGTCACATGTCGGGCGAACACGGGGCCGAACAGCGGAGTGTCAAATTTCCCCATTCATTCTCTATGGGGTTAGAATGTTGCGGATTTCCCTAAATTCCGAACGTGTGTGTGATTCGGGAGGTATATGATGGTGATCCACTCCGACCCACTACGAGTGGATTTGCCATATGTGCATGTCGGACGCTCACAGGCCCGAACTGTGACGGCACCAAATTTCAACCTCCATTCATTTTCTATGGGAAAAAATTCCCACTTTTTGGCCCCGAGTTCGGAATTCACAGAAGGTGTTTGATACGCATTGTAATGAACCGTGTGATCTCTACATAATGTGATAGTGTGGGAAAGTAGATAAATGAAGTAAACAAAACTTATCTGTAAACTCTTTGGTAAGTCAGCAGCAAGTGTGAAGTGCAGTGCAAAAATGCAGTTCACACTTTTTATTTCCCACATTCAGTGAAATTAGCATATGTTATTTAATGTGTTTTATGTGGTTACAACAACAAATCTAGTCCTCAGCTGTGTATAGTGTAGCTTTGTGTTGTGATGTGTTATGTTGTTATGTGTAGCGCCAAGTTTCTGGAGAAACATCTCATTTCACTGTATACTGGGGTCAGATATATATATATATATATATATATATATAAGTATATAAGTGGGGCACGGTGGCGTAGTGGTTAGCACGTTCGCCTCACAACCGCCAGGGATCCGGGTTCGATTCCCGTCTCGGCCATGTGTGTGTGTGGAGTTTGCATGTTCTCCCCGTGCATCAGGGGGTTTTTTCTCCGGGTTCTCTCCGGTTTCCCCCGGTCCAAAAACATGCATGATAGGTTGATTGGCACCTTGGAAAATTGTCCCTAGTGTATGAATGTGTGTGTGTGTGTGTGTGTGTGTGATGGGTTGGCATTCCATTCAGGGTGTATCCTGCCTTAATGCCCATAGACGCCTGAGATAGGCACAGGCTCCCCGTGACCCGAGGGAAGATCAGGATAAAGCGGTAGAAGATGAATGAAGATGAATGAATGAATGAATATATATATATATATAATATATATATATATATATATATATATATATATAGATATATATATATATACCGTAAATTCGGACTATAAGCCGCTACTTTTTTCCTAGGTTTTGAACCATGCGGCTAATAATACGGTGCGGCTTTTCTGCAGATTTTTTCCAGACCGCTAGGGGCTCTAACCGGAATTAGAATCAAAACTAACACAAAATAAATGCAAAGAAGAAGAATGCGCTAGTTCCTCTTTATCAGATATAAGTGGGTAGAAGCGGATAGAAGGAGGACAAACTCTATCTTTACAAGGTTAAGGTGACGTCATTTCACACACAGGAGAAATGAAGATAAATACTGTAAATAGCGCTTATTTTCTCTTGGTTCTGTCCCGTTTTAATCAGTAAAGTCTCTGCTCAGTGCTCTCTCTCCTCCCTGCTCTTTTCCACACACACACACACACACACACACACACACAGACACACACACACGCGCGCGCGCGCACACTCGCACGCACACAGACACACACACACACGCGCGAGCGCGCACACTCGCACGCGCACACACACACACACACACACACACACACACACACACACACACACACACACACGCGCGTGCGCCTAGTGTCCTAGTCGCTCGATATATGTTTATGCCTAACCTTTGTCTCCGGTACTCCCGGTACCACGGCGCGCAGAGCGCAAGGCTCCCTAGCCTGTCTGGCCGCTCCGTATGAGCGGCGTCTCCTGAGTTCTTTATTCGAATACATCCTGTTTTGTAAGAATTCCGGATCTCCGCGTCTCTGTGCAGCGTCCACCGTTACACCGTGTTAAAATACAGGTTAGGAAAGGTTCTAAAGCGGCAATTCAAAAGCGGATGCGGATGCGGCTTGTATGCAGGTGCGGCTCATTTATGAATTTTTTTGGGTTTTTTTTTTTAATAGAGCAGATGCGGCTTATATCCAGGTGCGCTTTATAGTCCGGAATTTACGGTATATATATATAGTTGAAATGACAATAAAAACCTCTTTACATGAACTGACTTAACTAAATAATTCACATAGAATTTACATGTTAGTAAATTTACTAGAAGGCTTTGTTTACCTGATTGTAATTATAATTTATATGTAATGAAAATCCGCTCAGCATGCAGTTTTTAACCCATTAAACATATTGTATATTTGCTGTTTCTTGAAAAATCCCCTTGAACATGTTTTTTAACCTTTAAACGTGACTTTTTCTGATCATGTTTCTTTAAACCTTTTTTTGACAGCATTGTGTGATTTTTCTCTGTTTGTCGCTTGATTTCTTTCCAAATCATTTTCTGGAGATTTTACTTTATTACTTACTTTATTATTGTATTCTATTCATTGTTTATTTTTTACCAACTTAGTAATTTATTGTTGACCACTCGGCTACTTTGTTTTTTTATTTATAATTATTATTATTATTTTTGCTTAGATTATTTTAATTTATACTTTTTTACATTCTGTTGTATCTTAGTGTTTCTTAGAATTGAAAAACTTGTTCTTCCATTGTACTTTACGATATATAATATATTATACTATATTCACTATTCTATACTATCCCATATAGGCGACAATAACCAAATAGGCCACGTTTGTTAAAAGCTAAAATTATCTGAACACACTTAAAATATAGATTCGTTAAGATTCTCTTCATATGTCGATACTCAATGTGATTCAAGCCCAACAGTATTATGGGATACTGATGAGAAAGTCAGGAGTCTTCAGGACTGTTAATCTGACGCTGTTGCACACGTTAACCCTGTGTGTTCCAGATGTGGTGTATGAAGCCTGACTCTGTGCTCTGACTCTGTTGGTGTAGATTTAAACATCTCTGCCTCTTTCTGTGACTCTGTATGGAAGGAGCGGATTGGAAGTTTATATTCATGTGTTCCTGCAGAAGAAGATTCGCCTTCACTGTGATTCACTGTTATTTCTGATCAATTAAAACATATTGATGGATACAGACATTATTTTCTTCAATATATTCACCATTTCAGTTGAGAAGCTTTGATCATTGTGTTGTGTGTGTGTGTGTGTGTGTGTGTTTGTGTGTTTGTGTGTGTGTGTGTATTTATTTTAGGTGATCTTTCTGACCTGAGATATGCAAGTTACAGAGAAATTTGTAATCACTTGTTGTTTGTATCAAGGTTTGAGAATCGTTTATTATTAATATGAGTATAAGAATGTATGTGCGGAGTGATATAATAAGAATAATGTGTGTGTGTGTGTGTGTGTTGTGTGGGTTTACAGTTGTCTTGTGTAGAGAATTCTTCATCAGTCTACCAGAGAGTATAGAAGCTCTGCGAGGCCTGTGTGTTCTGATCCCCTGCACTTTTGATCTGAATGAAGAGTACGATGACCAACTACAGATCAATCCCAGAGGAGTTTGGTATAAAGGGGACAGTTTGGCAAAACACAAAGTTTTCTCCTCCAAATCTACTGAAGGAAACCAGATCGATGGTAAAATTATAGGCGACCTCCAGATGAAGAACTGCACCACCATCTTCTACAACATCAGCGAGACTGACAGCGGAGAATATTACTTTAGAATAGTGTCTGGAAATTTGAAATATATTTATCCTTCTTCTCTTTATTTAAATGTCAGAGGTGAGAACTTCAGCAGGAGATCTGTAATTACACACATGATACAGTGGAACTAATCTGCAATACTGTGTGTTTATCTCAGCTTCTCCAATCAGTCCCTCAATTACACTATATAAGGAGGATCAGGAGAAGCTGGAGGAGCAAAAGCAGGTTCTGGAGGGAACTTCAGTGCGGATCATGTGTTCAGCTCGATCTCCGTGTCCCGAAACTCCTCCCACTTTTACATGGAACTTCCTGCCTGAAGAAGGAAGACAAGAACAATACCACACTGCCAGATTCAGATCGTCTCAGCTAAACTTCAAAGCTTCTCACCTGCATCATGGACGTGATTTCACCTGCAGCGTCACCTACAAGTTCCAGAACATCACCAAATCAGCACACAGCTCTTTTCCTCTCCATGTTCTGTGTAAGTGCTGATTATTCACCTCACATTCATCTCATGTTTAATGATTGATGGAGGCTCCTAAATCTTCTTCTTCCTTCTTCAGATGGTCCTAGAAACACCTCCGTATCAGCATCTCCATCTGCAGCAGTGCTTTTGGGCACTTCAGTGTCTCTGAGATGCAGCAGTGATGGAAACCCAGCAGTGCTGAACTACACCTGGTACAGAGAGAACGGAGAGCAGATAGGAACCGGAAAGCATCTCACCATCAACACCACTGATTCTCCACACACTGCTTTCTACTACTGTAGAGCTCAGAACCAGCACGGAGATCACAACGCTTCTCTCCATCTGGATGTTCTGTGTGAGTGCAGAGTAATTTACAGGTTTACAGGAGTCCTACTCACTCATTAATACCTTGTCTTGGTGATGGGAATTTACTCCTTATAGTTTGTCCAGCTACCAGGTCTGGTGAGCAGGTGACCTCAGACACATAGCCGATATGAGCAGGGAGTGGAGAAGGGTGTGGAGCAGGGTGTGGAGCAGGGTGTGGATCTGGGTGTGTAGCAGGGCGTGGAGCAGGGTGGACGTGGAGCAGGGCGTGGAGCTGGGTGGAGCACTGTGTGGAGCAGGGTGGAGCAGGTGGAGCAGGGTGTGGAGCAGGGTGTGGAGCAGGGTGTGAGCAGGGTGGAGCAGGGAGTGGAGCATGGTGTGGAGCAGGGGGTGGAGCAGGGGGTGGGCAGCAGGGTGTGGAGCACTGGGCTGTGGAGCTGGGCATGGAGCAGGGTGTGGAGCAGGGCGTGGAGCAGGGTGGAGCAGGGGGTGGAGCTAGCAGGGCGTGGAGCTGGGCATGGAGCAGGGTGTGGAGCAGGGTGTGGAGCATGGCATGTGGAGCTGGGCATGGAGCACTGTGTGGAGCAGGGTGTGGAGCAGGGTGTGGAGCAGGGTGTGGAGCAGGGTGTGGAGCAGGGTTGGAGCAGGGTGGAGCAGGGTGTGGAGCAGGGAGTGGAGCAGGGGGTGGAGCATGGAGCTGGGCAGGAGCACTAGGTGGAGCAGGGGCATGTGGAGTTAGGCATGGAGCAGGTGTGGAGCAGGGTGTGGAGCAGGGTGTGGAGCTGTGGAGCGTGGAGCAGGCGTGGAGCAGGTGTGGAGCAGGGTGTGGAGCTGCATGGAGCAGGGTGGAGCAGGTGTGAGCAGGGTGTGGAGCAGGGCGTGGAGCTGGGCATGGAGCCGATGTGGAGCAGGTGTGGAGCAGGGCGTGTGGAGCAGGGTGTGTAGCAGGGGGTGGAGCAGGGCATGGAGCAGGGTGTGGAGCAGGGCGTGGAGCAGGGTGTGGAGCAGGGCGTGGAGCAGGGTGTGGAGCAGGGTGGGCTGGGCATGGAGCAGGGTGGAGCACTGGAGGGCGTGGAGCAGGGTGTGGAGTGGAGCAGGGTGGAGCAGGGAGTGGAGCAGGGTGTGGAGCATGGTGTGGAGCAGGGTGTGGAGCAGGGGGAGCATGGGTGTGGAGCAGGGTGGAGCATGGAGCAGGGCGTGGAGCATGGGCATGGAGCAGGTGGAGCATGGAGTGTGGAGCAGGGTGTGGAGCAGGGTGGTGGAGCTGGGTGTGTAGCAGGGCGTGGAGCTGGGCATGGAGCACTGTGTGGAGCAGGGTGTGGAGCATGGTGTGGAGCAGGGTGTGGAGCAGTTGTGGAGCAGGGTGTGGAGCAGGGAGTGGAGCAGGGCATGGAGTAGGTTGGGAGCACTGGAGTTAGGCATGGAGCAGGTGTGGAGCAGGGTGTGGAGCACTGCGTGGAGCAGGCGTGGAGCAGGTGTGGAGCAGGGTGGAGCAGGGTGTGTAGCAGGGCGTGGAGCAGGGCATGGAGCATGTGAGCAGGGTGTGGAGCAGGGTGGAGCAGGGTGTGGAGCAGGGCGTGGAGCTGGGCATGGAGCAGGGAGCAGGTGTGGAGCAGGGCTGGAGCGTGTGGAGTGGCAGGGCGTGGAGCAGGGTGTGGAGCAGGGCGTGGAGCTGGGCATGGAGCAGGGTGTGGAGCACTGTGGGAGAGGGTGGAGCGTGGAGCAGGGTGTGGAGCAGGGTGGGCGTGGAGCAGGGAGTGGAGAAGGGAGTGGAGAAGGGAGTGGAGCAGGGCTTGGAGTAGGTTATGGAGTTTGGCATGGATCAGGTGTGGAGCAGGGTTTGGAGTTGGGCGTGGGCGTGGAGCAGGGTGTGGAGCAGGGTGTGGAGTGGAGCAGGGTGTGTAGCAGGGCGTGAAGCTGGGCATGGAGTAGGTGTGGAGCACTGTGTGGACCAGGGCATGGACCAGGGTGTGGAGCTGGGTGTGGAGCACTGCGTGGAGCAGGGTGTGGAGCAGGGTGTGGAGCAGGGAGTGGAGCATGGGAGCAGGGTGTGGAGCAGGGGGTGGAGCTGGGTGTGGAGCAGTTGTGGAGCAGTTGTGGAGCAGGGAGTGGAGCAGGGCATGGAGTAGGTTGTGGAGCAGGCGTGGAGCAGGTGTGGAGCACTGCATGGAGCAGGCGTGGAGCAGGTGTAGAGCAGGGTGTGGAGCAGGGCATGGGGCAAGTGTGGAGCAGGTGTGGAGCAGGGTGTGGAGCTTGGCATTGATCTGGCTGTGGAGCATGGTGTGGAGCAGGGGTGTGGAGTTGGGCAGTTGGTGTGGAGCATGGTGTGGAGCAGGGAGTGGAGCAGGGTGTGGAGCAGGGAGTGGAGCAGGGTGTGGAGCAGGGCGTGGAGCTGGGCATGGAGCAGGTGTGGAGCACCGTGTGGAGCCAGGGCGTGGATGGAGCAGGGTGGGTGGAGCACTGCTTGGAGCAGGGCATGGAGCTGGGTGTGGAGCACTGCTTGGAGCAGGGTGTGGAGCAGGGTGTGGCGCAGTTGTGGAGCAGGGTGTGTAGCAGGGCGTGGAGCTGGGCATGGAGCCGGTGTGGAGCAGGTGTGGAGCAGGGCGTGGAGCAGGGTGTGTAGCAGGGCGTGGAGCTGGGCATGGAGCAGGTGTGGAGCACTGTGTGGACCAGGGCGTGGAGCAGGGTGTGGAGCTGGGCGTGGAGCAGGGAGTGGAGAAGGGAGTGGAGAAGGGAGTGGAGCAGGGCGTGGAGTAGGTTGTAAAGTTAGGCATGGAGCAGGTGTGGAGCCGGTGTGGAGCCCGGTGTGGAGCTGGGTGTGGACACTGCGTGGAGCAGGGTTTGGATCTGGCTGTGGAGCTGGGCATGGAGCAGGGCGTGATCTGAACAGTGAGTGAAGGTCTGTCCCAGCAGATTGTACCAGGGAGTGAAGGCAGCCAGACACTCACCCTTCTTATGACCTGTTAACAGCCTTACTCAGGGGCCCAGAATTATCAACTGGAACAACAAATCTACCAGGTCCTCCTCCAGATGATTCCATGCTAGTAGGCTCCAAATGAAAGTGTGTGAAGTGGTGTAACGCATGCTGAGATGAAAATGCAGTTTTTTCACCAGACATTGGAGGCAACGGGGATCTGCATCCTTTTATTAAATCAAGTGTATAATAAAACATGCCACACTGAAATGATTTAGCAGCTCAGTGATGCAACACAAATGTAGACACAAAAATTCCAAGATGGCGCCGGTGAGGTCGGGTGCCGTCACGACGGCTCCGACCTACTTTACTTTGTTTTTGTCTTTTAATTTAATTTCCAGCAACTTTAAACCGGCAAATTCATCACCATTGAGTGCATTAGGTACGATAGAGACAACTGTCTATCCTCGGGTACTTAAGTTTGTATTTACCTTTCTTGACTAAATCTTATCCTTAGAGCGAGACCTAAAGCACTTCCTGTACGTCGCCCTGGATAAGGGCGTCTGCTAAATACCGCAAATGTAAATGTAAATGCTTCACCGAGACATGGCTGAACCCAGCGGTGCCGGACCACGCCATTCAGCCGGCCGAGTTCTTCTCGGTTCACCGCATGGACAGGACTCGGGGAAGTCAAGGGGAGGTGGCGTGTGTTTAATGGTGAACAACAGCTGGTGCAGCAGCACGAGCGTTGTTCCTCTCACACGCTCCTTCACAACCAACCTGGAACTATTGACCATCAAATGTCGTCCTTTTTATCTCCCTCGGGAGTTTACATCGGTCATAATCAGCGCCGTTTACATTCCACCACAAGTGGACCTGGACACTGCCTTATGCGAGCTGCATGAGGCACTCACACAGCACCAAACACAGAACCGGGCCGCCGCGCTTATCGTGGCAGGGGACTTGAATAGTGCCAACCTCAGACGCGCAGCGCCTAACTTATATCAGCACATCACCTGCCCAACCAGGGGCGAAAGGACACTGGATCACTGCTACACAACAGTTAAGGACGCTACAAGGCACAATCTCGCCCACCGTTTGGTAAATCCGACCACGCCGCCATCTTCCTCATGCCAAAATATAAACAAAGGCTCAAACAGGAAGTCGCGCGCTCAGACCAATCGTGGCCGCATGGGACATGACGCAGACTGGGACATGTTCCGACACAGCTCCGATGACGTCAACATGTTTACGGAAGCGGTTCATCTGGAAACTATGATACCGTACAGAAAACAACCATCAGAACGTTTCCCAATCAGAAGCCGTGGGTGGACAAAACCATCCGCGACGCTCTGGGATCTCGCATCACCGAGCATGACGTGAGGAGAGCCTTCAGGAGAGTGAACAACAGGAAAGCAGCAGGACCAGACGGCATCTCAGGTCGAGTCCTCAGAGCCTGCGCAGACCAGCTAGCACCTGTGTTCACAGAGATGTTCAACATCTCCTTATCTCAGTCGGTGATCCCTACATGCTTCAAAGAGTCCATAATTGTCCCTGTTCAGAAGAAACCCCATCCTGCTTCCCTCAATGATTACAGACCCGTAGCCCTCACATCAGTGGTGATGACGTGCTTTGAACGGCTGGTCAGAGACTTCATCATCTCCTCACTACCCAACACCCTGGACCCATTACAGTTTGCATACCGCCCGAACCGCTCCACAGATGACGCTATCGCTCATCTCCTCCATACTGCCCTCACACACCTGGACAATAGGAAGGGGAATTATGTTAAAATGCTTTTCATCGACTACAGCTCAGCATTTAATACCATAATTCTCTCTACACTCACCACCAAGCTGGAACACCTGGGACTCAGCTCATCCTTGTGTCAGTGGATCTCCAATTTCCTAACTGGGAGACCACAGGCAGTAAGGATGGGTGGACACGTCTCAGGCTCTCTCACTCTCAGCACTGGAGCCCCACAGGGTTGTGTTCTGAGCCCCCTGCTGTACTCCCTGTACACACATGACTGTGTGGCCACCACCAGCTCCACCACCATCATCAAGTTTGCTGACGACACCGTTGTGGTAGGCCTGATCTCTGACAACGATGAGACAGCCTACCTGAAGGAGATCGTGAATCTGGAGAACTGGTGCCAGAGGAACAACCTCCTTCTAAACGTCAGCAAGACAAAGGAGCTGATAGTGGACTTCAGTACCAAGCAGGAGAGGATCTACCAGACCCCCGTCATCAACGGGAGCCCAGTGGAGAGAGTGGACAGCTTCAAGTACCTCGGTGTTCACATCACGCAGGACCTGTCATGGTCCTGTCACATCAACACTGTGGTGAAGAAGGCCAGACAGCGTCTCTACCACCTCAGACGCCTGAGAGACTTTAGACTGCCCTCTAAGGTGCTCAGGAACTTTTACTCCTGCACCATAGAGAGCATCCTGACGGGTAACATCACAACCTGATTCAGGAACAGCACCGTGCAGGACAGACGAGCCCTACAGAGGGTGGTGCGATCAGCTGAGTGCATTATCCGAACTGAGATCCCTGACCTGCACTCCATCTACAGCAAGCGGTGCTGGACCAAGGCCAGGAAGATCATGAAGGACCTCAGCCACCCCAGCAATGGACTGTTCTCTCTGTTGCGGTCTGGAAAGCGCTTTCGCTCCCTCAAGGCCAACACAGAGAGACTGAGGAGGAGCTTCTACCCGCGGGCAATACGGTCTCTTAATCAGTACACCAGACAGTACTGATCCATTTTACACATCGGCACATCTTACACTCACTCTGGACATTCGCCATACCAGTGGTCACTCATGGTCACTGCACACACATGGACACAATACACACAATACACTTAATTACACACACAAGCCACTTTAAATGCCACTTTACTGCACATCTGCATATTTGCACAAAACTGGTCATTCCGTTCCCTTATTGTACAGCTAGACTTTTTTTTTCTTTATATTCTCATTTAAGTAATATTATTTCTCAGTAACTTTTTTATATTTTTATTTATATTTTTATTTTATATCATTCCTTTAAATAGTCTTGTTTTAAGGTCAGGGCAGTTGCCTAAGCATTTCACTGCATATCGTACTGTGTTTCAGGTTTCTCCAGTCTCTGTGGAACTGCTTGATGACTCCATGTTAAGCATTTACATTCACAGCATTTGGACGACGCCCTTATCCGGAGCGACTTACTACTGAGGGTTAAGGGTCTCGCTCATATTCACACAGCTGTGTGTCCTGATAATACAGCTGGGACTGAAATCAGGCTGAGATCAGTCAGGATCTCTCGTGTGGTTCTCACCACATGTTTCCATGTGCTTTCTGCCACAACATGCCACAAACCAAGCTGCCACTAGTGAGTAAAGTCCTTAACCCTCAACTGCTCAGTCACTGTGGATAAGGGCGTCTGATAAACACTGTAAATGGATCAACTGGGAAAATAAAAACACCCAATCCCAATTCTGGCAGGGGAGTGCGGCTGACCCCCATAAACAGAAATGCCAAGCATTTTAAAGACTTTTGCAGATGTTTTATTTTATACTAATCTCTCTCTCTCTCTCTCTCTCTCTCTCCATCCTTTCCTCTCTAAGATGCTCCTCAGGTGTCTCCAACCTCCAGCTGTAACATTGCTGAGGATTTGATCATGTGTTCCTGTGAACTGAAAGGAAATCCACCTCCAAAACTTGTGTGGCATTTTTCTGGTGAAACTCTCCTTCCGTCTGAGAGTACGTCCATTCGGGAGGAGTCCGTGGGTGACACGGGTCTAAAAAGCTTCATTACCTTTCATGAATCGTTTATAGACACGCCCACACTGCAGTGTATTGGCATAAATACGATCGGTGTCGACACACACTTGTTCAATCCAATCAAAACAGGTAAAATTCTACAGCACAACAGTGGTGAACAATTTCTCCTGTCTAAATATTTTGTATAAAATATAAATAGATGAAAATGAAGTACATTGTGTTTTGTTGTCTCCCAGAATGCAGTCATGTTGCCGTGGGTTACCTGCTCCTGTCCCTTACTGTGGCTTTCCTTCTGTGTGTTGGTGTTATTAGTTTCCTCATCTACAAATTACATCAGTAAGTCACACCTCATCATTTTCCCCAATATTTATACACTGCATCTGAATATCAGAATGTTACACGACATTTATCACACACAGATTTAATACAATTATCTTTCACAGATTATATGGAAAAAATAAGGTGAGTATCAAACCACAGTGAATTACTGCAGGATGTTTTCATGGTCTAAAGATGTTTGCTGATGTTCTACATGATGATGATGATGATGATGATGGAATTGTACTCTTTGTTAAAGGTTCTGAAGAGTGGGAATATTTATGCTTCTCTCCAGCTCACTGCTCCAAACACTTATGAGATTTTGCAGACTCACAGAGGTGATGTCACTCTATAACACCATTCATTATTATTTTATTAACCTTTGTGGAACTTCAGAAAGCATTCATATGAAAATGTCTTTGTGTTTCAGAAAGAAGACTTCAAGAGAACAAAGTCTGAAAACCTGCACGAGATTCATAAAAAAACATATTCATTTGTGTGTTGCTGTAAATTAGTTGAACATACAGCACAGTCAGTTCCCTGCGAGCCCACCAGGGGGTGCTGTTCAGCAAACATCTGTAAATTTCTCTCATTTTTTCAGAAAAATCTCATGAATGAAAGAGAAAGGTACATTTTGACTGTAAAACACTGAGTTTTTGGATCTGTATTGTTAATTTGTATAATCACACCCTTTTATTTGCCTCTGATTGGTTAAATTTGCAGAGTGATTTGAAGACCTATTTTGGATTGTCTCTTGTTATCTGGTATTTGACCTGAAATCTTTTAATTACTTTGATTTTTACCAATAAATGTAGACACATATAACCTCTCCAAATATAAATACACATTATTTATCATTCTGGATAAATGTTGTCTCATTTCACTGTGTACTGTGTCTGCGATATATAAACAATAATAAAACCCACTTGACTTGACAGTAGAGCCTGCAAGACATGCAAGACCTTCTCTGCTGACATAAACACAGAGACTTTTTCATTGTTTATTTTTCAAAGAATATTTAATATAATCGTCTTAATTGTCTTCTCATAGCGTTTCTCACTGTGGCACTGCCAGGAGCATTGTTAGAGTTAGAAATCAGATTCAGGCACATATAGAGTAAAGGACTTTAAATAATCAGAATTGGAGTCGGTGATATTCGGGTCCTCGAGCCAATAACATTCTCATTGACATTAATCAGAACAGACACGGTGGTTTAGCGGTTAACACGTTCCCCTCACACCTCGGGGTTCGATTCCCGTCTCAGCCATGTGTGTGTGGAGTTTTTGCATGTTCTACGGGTTTTTCTCCGGGTTCTCAGGTTTCCTCCCCCGGTCCAAAAACATAGACAGTAGGTTGATTGGCACATTGGAAAATTGTCCCTAGTGTGTGGTGTGGTGTGTGTGTGTGTGTATGTGTGTGGGTGTGTGTGTGTGTGTGTGTGTGTATGTGTATGTGTGTGAGTGTGTATGTGTGTGTGTGTGTGTGTGTGTGATGAGTTGGCATTCCATCCAGGGTGTATCCTGCATTAATGCCCATAGACGCCTGAGATAGACACAGACTCCCCGTGACCCGAGAGAAGATCGGATAAAGCGCTAGAAGATGAATGAATGAATGAATGAATGAATGAATGAATGAATGAATGAACTAGTCAGAATTCACAAACCGTATCTGCAGCAAACTGTACATTCTCAAATTAATTCATGTGGATATCATTCTGTTGTTCTTCCACAATCTCTCATCTGTCTCTCCATCATCCCTCCATCCATCCAGCTTGGATTCCTTCATGCAGTCCTGCTGTATGTAATTGTTATGAGTTGAGTGATGATCTGAGCAGTAAACTTCTCCTTTTCTGACTTCCCTCGGACATTTTTCTTATTCTCACGTGCCGCAGTTTTCACTTCCTCTCATCACGCTATCTTCTGTTTACTTTCTACACTTTTAAATCCACAACACATTTCGAATTCCTTGTCATTTAACTTCATCACTTCCCTGAATACCATCTCAGGTAAAACAGCATTTATTTGTTTGTTTGTTTATCTGTTTACTTACACTTTCTCACCGTTTGCCATACTCGTTTTCTGCTCTTATTGGTGTAATGTGGGTGGCTTAAAGATTTTTCAGTGTTTGTGAGAAATTTAAACAGAAATGTGATATTTTTATGTTTCTGAATTGAAGAAAAAAATAAAATGTAAACACATTGGATTTTTGTATGTAAAAAACGTATAAAAGTCTGAGAAATAAAGTTTAAATGTAGTTTTAATCATAATAAATTCAGTTGTCATTAATAATTGTCCTTTCTCTCACTCCTGTAGTGATCCCTGATTAGTTCCAGTCCTCATTAGTTTCAGCTACACCTCTTCCACTCCCTCTCTCTCTCTCTCTCTCTCTCTCTCTCTCTCTCTCTCTCCCCTCACATTTAATTCCAACACTGTTCTCCTCCACCTCAACCTCCGTTCCACTCTCTCTCTCTCTCTCTCATCTCTTCTCCCTCCACTCCCTCTCTCTCTCTCCCTCTCTCTCTCTCTCTCTCTCTCTCTCTCTCTCACTCCCTCCCGCCACTCATCTCTTCTCTCCTCTCTACTCTCCCCAGCCATCACTATCTTCCCTCCCTCTCTCTCTCTCTCTCACTATTTAATCCCTATTCCCCCTCCACTACACCTCATTCCACTCCCTCTCTCTCTCTCTCTCTCTCTCTCTCTCTCTCTCACTCTCTCTCTCTCTCCCCACTCTCTCTCTCTCCTCTCCCTCTCTCTCTCTCTCACTATTCTCTCTCTCTCTCTCTCTAATCCCTGTTCTCCCTCCACTACACCTCATTCCACTCCCTCTCTCTCTCTCTCTCTCTCTCTCTCTCTCTCTCTCTCACTCTCTCTCTCTCACTATTAAATCCCTGTTCTCCCTCCACTACACCTCATTCCACTCCCTCTCTCCGCTCTCTCCGCGCGTCGCGCGTCTCGCGCGCTCTCCGATCCTCTCTCTCTTTCTCGCCCGCGACTCGCGCGCGCGCACTATTTAAGCCCTGTTCTCCCTCCACGACCTCATTCCACTCCCTCTCTCTCTCTCCTCTCGCGCT
>JACRUU010000008.1:323299-355799 GCA_030449085.1 Kryptopterus vitreolus | reverse complement strand
AACATCTCACTGGAGGATGAGATTAAAGAGTATATTGTGTATCTTATTGCAGTTTCTCTGTTCCTAATGTGAGTCAATGCTCTCCGATTTCACAGGAAAGAAAACATTTATATTTCACAAATAATATTCTATTACATTCCGCTTCTGTTACATTTTTTACACGTTTTAGTAAAATATCTTATGGACCAGAAAATCTACATATCTGTCTCTGCTGCTCTGCCAGAAATATGATTATTGGTGTCTCCAAGAAACCTGGAAGAACCTCTCATCAGGTTTTATTTGCTTCAGACTTTTTCTTGCACATTTCTGTACTTTTCACAATAACAGAAACACAAAAAAAGTTTGTCATCATTTTGGAAGTTCCTTTTCAAAGCAGAAGTGATTAAATCATCAGTTAAAAGATTGAGAAACCAGACATTAGTGTTGCGCTCTCAGTCCTGTTGCAGCCCGTGTTCTGTTAGTCCTGGATAAACCAGGAGGGTTGTGATGGGAAGAGAATCCACAGAAAAGAAATATGTGGATCAGAAAACTGAATATGATCTCGGATCAGTCGAGGCGTGGGTTTTGTTATCCAAAAGGGTACAAGTGGAATTTAGTCTTCTTTTGGTCACAGGAGGAGAATGAGAGGAGAAGTGGAGGTTTGGGACTTTAAATGTTGACGGGTAAAGGGAGAGAATGATCTGATATGACGTAAACGTAGAGCAGGAACACTGGAGGAGTATTTAAAGTGTTCTATCATGGTGTAGATGGAGAGAGAAATGGTGGAGGTGTAATCCTGAAGGAAGAGTACAACAAGACTGTGGTGGAGGTGAAGAGAGTTTCTGATGAATGTGAAGATGGAAGTTGAATGTGTTATGATAAATATGTAGGTGATGGATGGGGTGATGGATGGGGTGATGGATGGGGTGATGGATGGGGTGATGGATGGATGGATGGAGTGGACTTAAGGAGAGGAATGTGGAAGGGCAGATGGTGTGAAAAGGATGGAGATGGTGAACATGTATTTTAAGGAGGAGGAGGAGGAGGAGGAGGAGTGTAGGGTGATGTATAGGAGTGGAGGAAGGTGAAGACAGGTGGATTATGTTCTGTACAGCAGATAAAACCTGAAAAAGATGTGTGAGAGACAGGAAGATAAAGAGACGTGGTGGTGGAATGAGGAATGCAGGAAAAGATAAAGGATGCAGATGGTAATGTGGTGATTAGTGAGGAGATTAGTGGTGAGAAGGTGGAATTTGGAGTCCAAGGACTTTTTAATCTTATTTTTACCCCACCTTCCTCTGATATTTTTGGATATTTACACACGCACACACACACACACACACACACACACACACACACACACACACACACACACACACACGTGTTCGACTATACAGTCCTAGTTGTTTTGTTTGGGATGTTGCTTTTTTGCCTTGTGACAGTTATAACGTGTGAACAGACTCATTTTTCTGTTTTGGTTAATATTATATTAAATCTACTGCCATTTTTTAATTAATTAATTCCAGTGTGTGTGTGTGTGTGTGTGTGTGTGTGTGTGTGTGTGTGTGTGTGTGTGTGTGTGTGTGTGTGTGTGTGTGTGTGTGTGTGTGTGTGATTTTTGCAGCTACAGGTGTGAATAATATCTCTGTGCTGATTGGGCCCGCGGTCGCTGCAGCAGTAATAATAATACTGTGTGTTGTGTTCCTGTATATTAGGTGTGTTTACTGTACACATGTTTATCATTACTGTTGGAATACAACGATAGATAAATAATAACATGAATGTTTTGATGTATTGATTTGGTTGTTTGTTTAGGAAAGTGACTGGTTCCCAGTCTGGACGAGGAGACGTAGCAGGACATGATGTGGTTAGTGTGGAGTCTCAGTGTTTAGAAGACATTTCAGTGTTGGTTTGTTGACTTTAACTGATTTGATTGAATTTGCCTTGATCTTGAGCAGGAAGTTGATGATCTCCGTGTGAATGAGAGTAAAACCTTTTTAACAGAGGTTTTTTACTCCACTCTCGTGTTTTCAAATGGAGGTGGAAGTGAAATACGAGGACTTTCTTCTCTCACACTTGAGTATGCAACCATCAACTACAACACCAGCATGGAGCATCAACCAGAGCGAGGGGACACGCAATCATACACGGAAGAAATCCAGGAGGAAAACAGGATCAGTATGCACAGTGGGAACATTCAGGAGGAGATCATTTATGGAAACATCACATTACAGCCAAAGATGGAAGAAACTCTGTATTTAGATGATGACGGTGGTGATAAAGGTGGTGATGATGATGTTGGTGATGATGATGGTGATGATGGTGATGATGTAGGTGATGTTGGTGATGATAATGGTGATGGTGGTGATGGTGGTGATGATGGTGATGATGATGGTGATGACTGTGATGATAGTGATGATGATGAAGTAGGACAATCACAGACTGAAGAAACAAGGAATGAAACTGAAGGTTTTTAAGCACATATGATGAAACCATGTCATGATTAAACGCCTGTGCGGGTGTACGGGTCACACATGGGAAAATCTAAACGTTTCATTTCTAGCTCTAATTTATACGTTACTGCTTTAGGAAAAAGATTCATCTTAAAGTTGTGAGCATTTTTTCCTTCGACATATTTAGTGGTTTAGATCATTTCTCCTTTAGTCTCATTTCGTTATGTTTGCAGATTATTATGTTATAAAATAAACCTATCATTGTGTGAACGTCATCGTCTTCTACTTTCAGCTGCTTCTGTCCTTCTCTATACTACCGAGTCCTTTAATATAATATGCAATATAATCATTCATTCTGTATAAACCTGTATTTTACACTATAATCCAGCAGGTGGCAGGATTGCTCTTAACAGTGCTTTCCCTGAAGATGGCCATAATCATTAATAAATAAGATTAAAACAAGTTCAAATTAATTATTACACAATAAAAAATTAATAAAATTACAGATCAAGAAAATTGTGAAATTTCTACTAAAAATAGCAAAAAAAAAAAAACACTTTTATTAAATTACATTAAATAAATAATAATAATAATAATAATAATAATATAATTGAGAATCTACAAACTGTTTGTGTCTACGTTTGTGTGTGTGTGTGTTTGTGTGTTGTGTGTGTGTTGTGTGTGTGTTTGTGTGTGTGTGTGTGTGTGTGTGTGTGTGTGTGTGTGTGTGTGTGTGTGTGTGTGTGTGTGTGTGTGTGTGTGTGTGTGTGTGTGTGTGTGGTGTTGTTGATGTCACGGATCCGCCCGACTCTGACCTCCAAAACAAAATTAACAACCTCCCGACATTCCGTGATTATAGTAACGATATTTAATCTACTGGTTCGTTTTTCCCGCTATTATCTCTCATAGTGTCTCTCTCATTTCCATCTAATGTATTTCAGTAGGAAGTCTTTTCGTGTCTCTTACACTTTTTTTTCTTTCGGCCAAATAGAAACAGAAAGTGTTTTTGTGTTACAGGGAAAGTTAATAATCCGGCAATGCCCAAACAGCGCCCCCAGCAGGCAAGCGAGCAGAAAAACATCTCTTTAATGTAGAAAAATCTCAGTTTGGAATCTTTACTGCTAATTTTGTAACATTCAGTAACAATGAGCAAATATTTACATAGAGACCGTTTTTAATCACATTATGCCCAGAAAAATATACATTTTATTATACTTTTGTAGAAAATGTAATGTAGAAGCAGTTTAAATAAAGTAGTAAGAATTTGATAACAATGGATGTGTGTGTGTGTGTGTGTGTGTGTGTGTGTGTGTGTGTGTGTGTGTGTGTTTATCAGTATATGTATTTGCTCTGTGCAGCTGTCAGGTATTGATGCTGTTTCACAGGCGAGTGTTTCCTCTCTCCGAAATCTGTGTGTGATGTTTGATGACAACAACACCTCAGAGACGGGAGGTGGAGATCTGTTCATCAGTTCAGAGACGGGAGGTGGAGATCTGTTCATTACGGTCACGTTCATCAGAGACGGGGGGGGAGATCTGTGGAGGTGGAGATCTGTTCATCACATGTCAGATACGGGAGGTGGAGATCTGTTCATCACGCATCAGAGACGGGGGGTGGAGATCTGTTCATCACACCACAAAGATGGGAGGTGGAGATCTGTTCATCACACCTCAGATACGGGAGGTGGAGATCTGTTCATCACGTGATCAGTATACGGGAGGTGGAGATCTGTTCATCACGTGTGTCAGAGATACGGGAGGTGGAGATCTGTTCATCACGTGATCGTATACGGGAGGTGGAGATCTGTTCATCACGTGATCGTATACGGGAGGTGGAGATCTGTTCATCACGTGATCGTATACGGGAGGTGGAGATCTGTTCATCACGTGATCGTTAGAGAGGTGGAGATCTGTTCATCACGTGATCGTAGACGGGAGGTGGAGATCTGTTCATCACGTGATCGTATATACGGGAGGTGGAGATCTGTTCATCACGTGTCGTAGCGATGGGATCTGTTCATCAGTGGAGATCTGTTCATCATGTGATCGTATACGGGAGGTGGAGATCTGTTCATCACGTGATCGTCTGTGGATACGGGAGTTGGAGATCTGTTCATCACGTGATCGTATACGGGAGGTGGAGTTCTGTTGATCAGCGCTGACGTTCTTTTGATATATATGGAGAAAGTGAAAAACGCCTCGTCTGATTTGTTATTGAGTCTGTGTGATGATTTCCTCTCGTCTTTCTAATAAGGTAACAGTGAGTGTGATTGGTGTGTCTCTCTCTCTCTCTGTAGGGGGATGAGTGAGGGGAGACACTTCTTCTCAGTCTCTCTGGGCGAGTGGAGGTGAACACATGGTGTAGAACGAGGAGGGAGATGGAAATGTGTCTGACTTTTCTTCTTCTCTCATCCACACTCACACTCACAGCAGCTGGTAAGTACACACTGATTCTTCACACTAAAACATCACACACTTCTCACTTCAACACTACACACCATTTTTCACCAGTGAATGGGAGAAATGTTCCTGCACTGATGGGAACTTTAGAAAAGTCTTACATTTGTATGGAAAAGCTGTACATGAGCGTACACACATCATCCTCAGTGCTTTTTCTGTCCACTCACTTATAAACTCACATCCAGATTAATGTTTACACTTTATATATCATTTATTGTCAGGAACAAACAACTTCAACTACATAGCAGTGTGTGACTGTGTGTGTGTGTGTGTGTGTGTGTCTGTCTGTGCGAGTGGTGTGTGATAGATATAGAGTGTGTGTATGTGAGGGTATATATTGTGTGTCTCAGTGAGAATGGTGTGTGCGTGTGTGTGTGTGTGTGTGTGTGTGTGTGTGCGTGTGATAGATATGGTGTGTGTGTGGGGGGGCTGTGAGGGTATATATTGTGTGTCTGAGTGAGAATGGTGTGTATGTGTGTGTAGATCAGTGGTGGAAGGGTGTAGATCGGGGGAGGGATGTAGATCAGTGCGGGAGAGGTGTAGATCAGTGGTGGAGGGGTGTAGATAGTAGCAGTGGGGAGGGGAGATCAGGGGAGGAGTGTAGATCAGTGGGGAGGGGTGTAGATCAGGGAGGGGTGCTCAGGGGGGTGTTTGGTAGAGGGAGTGTAGATCAGTGGTGGAGGGGTGTGTGGGGGAGTGGGTAGATCAGTGGTGGAGGGTGGTTGAGCTCAGTGGTCAGGGGGAGGGGTGTGTAGATCAGTGCGGGAGGGGTGTAGATCAGTAGGGTAGGGGTGTGTAGATCAGTGCGGGAGGGGTGTATAGATCAGTAGGGGGGAGGGGTGTTGTGTAGATAAATGTGGGAGAGGTGTAGATCAGTGGTGAGGGGTGAGATCGGGTGTATATCGGGGGGAGGGGTGTAGTAGATCAGTGGGGGGAGGGGTGTAGTGTAGGGGGTAGATCAGTGTAGTCGGGAGGGGTGTTGTCAGTAGATCGGGGGGGGGGTGTAGAGGTTCAGTGGGGGAGGGGTTATAGATCAGTAGGGGAGGGGTTGTAGTGTGTAGATCAGTAGAGGAGGGGTGAGTAGTTGGGGAGTTGGGAGTGGGGAGGGGTTTGTAGATCAGTTAAGGGAGGGGTGTAGATCAGCGCGGGAGGGGTGGTAGATCAGTGGGGAAGGGGTGTTGTAGATCAGTGGGGGAGGGGTGTTTGTTGTAGATCGGGGGGAGTGGTGTAGATCGGGGGGAGGGGTGTAGATCAGGGAGAGGGGTGTAGATCAATGGGAGGGCGGGGGATCAGTGGGTTTAAGGCGCTGTGCTGCAGATCGGAAGTTCGGGGGTTCGAGTCCCGGTATGGCCAAGCTGCCCTTGGGTGATTGAGCAAGACCCTTAACCCTCTGTGCTCCAAGGGACGCTGTATCATGTCTATTTACTTATGTGTGGTTGTAGCACAGACCATTCAGTTTCTCTGTAAATGTAAATATATTTATTTATTTCTCTCTCTCAGACAGTGTGAGATTGGTGAATGGAAGTGGCTGTGCTGGGAGAGTGGAAGTTCTTCATGATGGACAGTGGGGAACAGTGTGTAGTCTTGGCTGGGATATGCGAGAAGCTGCAGTGGTGTGTAGAGAACTGAACTGTGGGGATCCTGTTAATGTTCGTTATGTTGGTCACTTTGGACAAGGGTCAGACCCAATCTGGTTGGCTGGTTTAGACTGTAGTGGAACAGAATCAACACTGAAGAATTGTCCTGCATTATGGTGGGGGCAGCATGGCTGCAATCATGGCCATGATGTTGGGCTCACCTGCGCAGGTAAACCTTCAATAAAGTATAATTTCATGAAAATGATATCTACAATAATTTATTTATAACAATCTGATCAGTGATCAACTATTTCAGAATATATTGATAAGCATTTATATTCAGAGTAAAGTGTACAGTCAGATTATAGATCACACTGTGATTTTAGAGACCCGCGTGGACTGATTTTTACGTCTAATCATAATCATTATTCCGTAATTTATCAATAGAACACATGTAAAATGCATAATAGTTCTTAAAGAAAATAAAATGCTTTGAACATTGAAAATGAACATCTAAGAAATGATAGTTTGACTAAAAAAAATATTTTTACCACTTTAAACATGCTTTAATGTAGATGATGCAGCAGAGAATTATGATGATGCCATTAAAGCTGATCAGAAGAACATTGTAATAACAGGTATGATGGTGTTTTTGATTTCTATATCATGAAATTGACTGATAAATTGTGGGTTTACTGTCATTATATTATATATGGTTATGTAGTAGCTCAGTGGTTAAGGCATTGTTCTCTGAACTGAATGGTCATAGGTACAAATACCACCACCACCAAACTGCCACTAGTGGGCCACTGAGCAAGTTCTGGGACGTATGTAGAGGTTACATTAGGAAGAATAGCTATAATTTAACATGTTGGAAAGTGTAGCTCAGTGGTCTGGAGGGGTGTAGATCAGTGGTTTAAGGCGCTGGGCTGCTGATCAGAAGATCTGGGTTCGAGCCTCGGTATCGCCAAGCTGCCGCCCTTGGGTCCTTGAGCAAGACCCTTAACCCTCTGTGCTCCAACACTACTGCGCTCTGACCCCCAACTACCAAACAACAAGCTGGGATATGTGAAGAAAGAATTTCACTGTGCTGTAATGTATATATGACTATTATATTCTACAGTATGTTCTAAACCAAATATGCGGAGCGCTAAAATATAGCGAGTGGTGACCCTGTGGTGACTAATGGGAGCAGCTGAGAGGGTTGATACTATAGTATATGTGGTGTTTATATATGTATATGGTATTTAATGCTATTGTGTTATTAAGTATAATTACATTAATATTGGTTATATACATATTATTTAGAGAATAGGTATATTCTTTGTCTCGCTCTGTCTCTCTCTATCAGACAGTGTGAGGGTGGTGGATGGTGGAAGTCGCTGTGCTGGGAGAGTGGAAGTTCTACGTGAAGGACAGTGGGGAACAGTGTGTGCTTCAGCCTGGGATAGGAAAGATGCTGCAGTGGTGTGTGGGGAGCTGCACTGTGGAGAGCCGATAGATTTGCGGTACTGGGCTGAGTTTGGAAGAGGATCAGGACCAATTTGGATTTATGATTTATACTGCAGAGGTTCTGAATTGACCATAAACAGCTGTAGCTCAAAGGGAGGACACCTCTGTGAACATGTCATAGATGCTGGAGTCATCTGCTCAGGTAAAAAAAGAACACCTGCATTTAACAAACAATGCAGTAAAAGGTTACATACATTTACATTTTAATTAAAAGCAAATAAAATATTGTCTTGTTGTCTTTTAAAATTGTGCTCAATTTTATGATTTCTTGTTTGTTCGTACCATGAAATAAAAAAATAAAAACCCAGGTCACAGAAAGTCGAAGACTCACTGCTGGTCCTCACCAATGTTCTGGGAGAGTGGAGGTTCTTCATGGAGGTTCCTGGTCCACAGTGTGTGATGCTGACTTTGACCAGCAGGATGCAGAAGTTGTGTGTCGAGAGCTGGACTGTGGGATTCCTGTGAAGGTTCTGGGATCAGCTGCTTTTGGTGGAGGGGAGGGTCAGGTGTGGACAGAGGAACTTCAGTGTAGAGGAAACGAATCTCAGATTACCCTCTGTCCTATATCATCTTCACACAAACACTCCCACTGCTCCCATTACAATGATGTGGGATTAATATGTTCTGGTTAAGTATCAGGATTGATCTTGTGTTTAAATAGAGACCACATACCTGTCAATCAAACTTGAAGGTCTTCATTTTCCTCTTTCACTGAGTTCTCGGCTGTTTGTTCAGGTCACACAGAGGCTCGTCTGGTGGACGGATCAGACTCCTGTTCTGGTCGAGTGGAGCTCCAGTACCTCAGTGAGTGGGGCACAGTTTGTGCTGTAGGCTGGGATATGGCTGGGTTCTCTGTGCACAGCTATGTGGGAGTGCTGTGGCTGTGGTGGAGGTGGACTGGTTTGTGGAGGGGAGTGGCCACATGGGCTGAGTGTTTGATTGTCAGGGGAATGAGACACACCTCACAATGTGGCTACATCATGGAGTCGAGCTGCTGTTCATAAACACGGTAGTGATCTGTACGGTGAGATATGAACTCATCTACACCACCTTAGTGAATAAAGTCCGTCTTCATTACAAATTACAATGAGTTCTTCTGCTTCAACTATGGCGTTACATGAGGGACGAGTGCGCTTGTCTGGAGGGAGAGTGTCAGGGGGAGGTGGAATTTATTTCGGCAGGACTGGAGGAGAGTTCTCCTGGATCGTGGAGTCTGTCTGAGGCGTTGTGCTCTGCAAAGCTGGATGTGGTTCTGTGCTGAACTACCGTTCCTCTCCATCCACCATCAACATAAACAACGTTTAACGGGTTTCAACTGCTCTGGGAGGAAGATTGTGGGGAACTGCAGCAGTGCACGCACTGTTAACTGCACTCTGGAAACATTCTACATCACCTTATAAGGAACATCTACAAACACAACATCTATAAATGAATTTTTAGTTTATAAATGTAGAAATGTCTAAATTTACAGAAATAAAATTTAACACGGATCTATTATTGTTCAATTATCAAAATCTTACAACCCAGACCCAAAGTCCATCAGACTGGTCGGTTCTGGTGGAGACTGTGCAGGACGTCTGGAGGTTCTCCACAGTGGTTCATGGGGAACAGTGTGTGATGACTGGTGGGATATTAAGGATGCAGATGTGGTGTGTAGACAGCTGCAGTGTGGATTTGCCCTCAGAACCCACACACCAGCCTGGTTTGGTCCTGGAACTGGGTCCATATGGCTGAATGAGGTGGAGTGTGAGGGGAATGAGACGTCCCTGTGGAACTGCAGATTTGGGCTGTGTGAGGGTGAATGTGGACACCAGGAGGACGTAGGAGTCGTGTGTTCAGGTGTGAGGACTGAGAATAAACTGTTAAATATATTAAATATGTATAAGTGTATAAATCCTCCTTCTCACACCAGAGTTTAAAGAGATGCGACTCACAGAGGGCTGTGAGGGGAATCTGGAAGTGTTCTACAATGGGACCTGGGGTAATGTGTGTCACAATCAGATGGATGATGAGACAGTAAACATGGTGTGTCGAGAACTGAAGTGTGGAACAAGTGGACGTCTGATAAACACTGAAGCACGAGTAAAATCTGCTCCGAACTGGCTGGATCATCTCAAGTGTAGGAAACATGATTCTAATCTGTGGAAGTGTCCATCTTCACCCTGGGGGCAGAACAAGTGTGATAATCGTGATGAGGTCGCATATATTACCTGTACAGGTGGGTGGATGTATATTATATATATCAAAGTATAATATGTACATTTTGTATATTAACGTCTTACATAAAAATAGATGCATTCATAAATAGTGTATAAGCAACATTGATGTACTACAATTGTGACAAATGAATTTATTTTTTACAAACATTTGGTCACTTTTCCTCCAGAGGTTCATACCTGCCATGTTAACTCAAACCAGATTTATCTATTTTATAATAAGACGTGTATATAAAACTGCCTGCCTTCCAAACATTTCTGAAACAAGTATTAACATGGTGAGCAGGAGCCATTTCTTGAGCACAGTGACTGGATAATGCTCAGGGATGTGCAACTGATTGTGAATTTATTTGTGGAACTACACAAGTTTGGTGACAAGCTACATTACGTTCACTGTCTCTATGATCTTAGGATGACGAGGGGTATGCACTAATTCCTTCAGTTCAGGTAAGAAGGTTCCAGTTAAAAAAAAGCAAAGGCCAAACCATCCACCCATCCATCTTCTTCCGCTTATCCAAGACCGGGTCGCGGGGGCAGCAGTCTAAGCAGAGATGCCCAGACTTCCCTCTCTCCAGCCACTTCCTCTAGCTCCCCCGGGGGGACACCGAGGCGTTCCCAGGACAGTTGAGAGACATAGTCCCTCCAACATGTTCTGGGTCTTCCCCGAGGCCTTTTCCCGGAGGGACATGCCCGAAACACCTCCCCTGGGAGGCGCCCAGGAGGCATCCGAAATAGATGCCCAAGCCACGCCAGCTGTTCCCTCTCGATGTGGAGGATCAGCGGATCTACTCCGAGCTCCTCCCGAGCGACTGAACTTATCACCCTATCTCTAAGGGAGCGCCCAGCCACCCTGCGAAGGCAGCTCATTTCGGCCGCCTGTATCCGGGATCTCGGCCTTTCGGTCATGACCCAAAGCTCATGGCCATAGGTGATAGTAGGAACGGAGATCGACCAGTAAATTGAGAGCTTTGCCTTTTGTCTCAGCTCCCTCTTCACTATGACGGACCGGTACATCGACCGCATTACTGCAGAGGCTGCACCAATCCGCCTGTCGATCTCCCGTTCCATCCTCCCCTCACTCGTGAACAAGACCCCAAGATACTTAAACTCCTCCACTTGGGGAAGGAGCTCTCCACCAACCTGAAGTGGGCAAATCACCTTTTTGCGGCTAAGGGCCATGGCCTCGGACTTGGAGGTGCTGATCTTCATCCCAGCTGCTTCACACTCGGCTGCAAACCTTCCCAGTGCATGCTGAAGGTCTTGGCCTGATGGAGCCAACAGGACAACATCATCGGCAAAAAGCAGAGACGAGATCCTGTGGTCCCCAAACCAGACCCCTCCCTCCAGCCCCTGGCTGCTCCTAGAAATTCTGTCCATAAAAATAATGAACAGAACCGGTGACAAAGGGCAGCCTTGCCGGAGTCCAACATGCACCGGAAACAGGTCTGACTTACTGCCGGCAATGCGAACCAAACTCCTGCTCCGTGCATACAGAGACCGAGCAGCCCTCAACAGAGGGCCTCGGACCCCATACTCCCGGAGCACCCCCCCACAGAGTGCAGCGAGGGACACGGTCGAATGCCTTCTCCAAATCCACAAAGCACATGTGGACCGGTTGGGCAAACTCCCATGATCCCTCCATCATCCTGTAGAGGGTATAGAGATGGTCCAGTGTTCCACGGCCAGGTCGAAAACCGCATTGTTCCTCCTGAATCTGGGGTTCGAATAAAGGCCGAATTCTCCTCTCCAGTACCCTAGCATAGACTTTCCCAGGAAGGCTGAGGAGTGTGATCCCCCTATAGTTGGATCACACCCTCCGGTCCCCTTTCTTAAAAAGAGGAACCACCACCCCGGTCTGCCAATCCAGAGGCACCGTCCCCAGCTGCCACGCGATGTTGCAGAGGCGTGTCAGCCAAGATAATCCCACAACATCCAGAAACTTCAGGTACTCAGGGCGGATCTCATCCACCCCCGCTGCTCTGCCACCGAGAAGCTTCTCAACTACCTCGGTGACCTCAGCTTGGGTGATAGATGACGCCACCTCTGAGCCATTGGCCTCTGCTTCCTCATCGGAAGCTATGACTCCGGGGTTGAGGAGATCCTCAAAGTATTCCTTCCACTGTCCGATGATATCTCCAGTTGAAGTCAACAGATCCCCACCTCCACTGTAGACAGTTTTGGAGATACCCGAGATTTTGCCTCAACAAACACCCGGGCCACAGCCCGCTTGGCCTGACGGTACCCATCAGCTGCCTCAGGGGTCCCAAAAGCCAACCAGGCTCGGAAGGACTCCTTCTTCAGCTTTACGGCATCCCTTACTTCCGTAGACCACCACTGGGTTCGGGGATTACCGCCACGACAGGCACCTGAGACCTATCCTAAGGGCCAAACTATCCTAAGCCATTAGAGGTGCAAAGAATGCACATGTCCAGAAAATTCACTCATACATTCAGAACATCGGTAACACGTTCCATTCATACCATCAACAAATCTGGGACAATCTCATCCTCCTGTGACAGTAACGGTTCCTTTAATAAACAGCCATTATATTTGAGGAGTTTGAGGAGATTACATTTCTTCTTCAGAAGATCTGCAGACCAACTAGCAGATGTTTTCACGTCTCCCCTCATTGCTGCTGATGATTAAAAAATAAAACACCTCCTAGATAAATTCACCAAGTTTATAGTGACTTTTCCCAGGTTCAACTTGCATTTACCTCTATTCTCACAATAAACATGGCAAAAACAAAAGTCTGATAAAAAACTATTTTGAAAGACAAACCTGCATTTGTAAATGTTCATTATGCATGTATTTTATTATTGCAGATGATGGAAATTTTCTACACACACAAGAAATTCGCTCCTCATTTACCTCTCAGAAAAACTGCGCAAGTAAGATATATAAGAAAAATAATCAAGTAAATAAAAATTAAACAACACTGTTTTTGGTAAATGAGATAAAATATGGTTTTGCTAAGACCATTTTCAGTAGAATATAAAGTTATATAATCATGGTGTTGTAGTGAAGTGTGTAATCGGAGTTGTTATTGAGTGTTGTAGTGTTTCCTCATGTGTGATGTGTGTGTGTGTGTGTGATGTAGAACACTGGTCTCTCAGGCTGAGAGGAAAGGGAAGCTGTTCTGGGAGGTTGGAAGTGTATCATAACGCTACATGGGGCTCCGTTTGTGATAATCAGTGGAACATCATGAACACTCGGGTGGTGTGCAGACAGCTGGGCTGTGGGTCGGAGATGAGTGCTGATAAGGATGTTGGGTTTGGTCCTGGTGAAGGGACGATCTGGCTGAACAGAGTGAAGTGTCGAGGGGATGAGATTCACCTGTGGGACTGTCATCATTCCCTGAAGAAACACACTGACTGCTCTCATGTTGGAGTCACCTGTACAGGTCAGAGGGGTGTGCTAACTTTTCAGCTTTCTGTCCCAAGGCTTAATCATTGCTATTTATGAAATGTATAGCCTATATTGTAATACATACATCAGCATGTCATACATTTATTTATAGTGTGAATATACTTTTATTTATACCATAGTTGTTTTTTTTCTTTCTGTAAATACAGACATATTCACTCTGTCTACTCTAACACCCACTCTAACACCCACCACCACCACCATAAACACAACGCTCTTCATATCCACAACCACCAAATCAGGTATGTATAATTTTTGTTAACTAGATATTGTTTAAATATCTAATTATTTATTAGTATGTTGTTGTATTTATATCCACTTTGTGTTTTTGACTTCAGTAACTGCGACTTCAATTCCTGCATCACTTGGAGCTCCATCCGCCCCTCCACTGGTTCTCTTCATGTTGGGAACACTGATCTTCTTGTCTTTAGTGCTTCTGGTGGGACTATTTCAACAGAGCAGAGTGCTCAGGAGAGGTACAGCACAAATACAGACTTATCTATCCATCCATCCATCCATCCATCTTCCATGACCTCTGCTTCCTCATCGGAAGGCATGACTCCGGGGTTGAGGAGATCCTCAAAGTATTCCTTCCACCGTCCGATGATGTCCCCAGTTGAAGTCAACAGATCCCCACCTCCACTGTAGACAGTTTTGGCAGGGCACTGCTTCCCCCTTCTGATATGTCGGACGGTTTGCCAGAACTTCTTTGAGGCCGACCGATAGTCCCTCTCCATGGCCTCTCCGAACTCCTCCCATACCCGAGATTTTGCCTCAACAACCACCCGGGCCGCAGCCCGCTTGGCCTGACGGTACCCATCAGCTGCCTCAGGGGTCCCGAGAGCCAACCAGGCTCGGAAGGACTCCTTCTTCAGCTTGACGGCATCCCTTACTTCCGGAGACCACCACCGGGTTCTGGGATTACCGCCGCGACAGGCACCTGAGACCTTGCGGCCGCAGCTCAGAATGGCTGCATCAACAATGGAGGTGGAGAACATGGTCCACTCAGACTCAATGTCTCCAACCTCCCTCGGGATCTGGTTGAAGCTCTGCCGGAGGTGGGAGTTAAAGATGTCTCTGACAGGGGGTTCTGCTAGGCGTTCCCAGCACACCCTCACAATACGTTTGGGTCTGCCGAGTCTGTCCAGCTTCCTTCCCCGCCATCGAATCCAGCCAAGGACCTCACGCTCACCACCAGGTGGTGATCAGTTGACAGCTCCGCCCCTCTCTTCACCCGAGTGTCCAAAACACACGGACGGAGGTCAGATGAGACAACCACAAGGTCTATCATCGATCTCCGTCCTAGGGTGTCCTGGTACCATGTGTACTGATGGACACCCTTTGTGTTTGAACATGGTGTTCGTTATGGACAAACTATGACTAGCACAGAAGTCCAATAACTGAGCACCACTCGGGTTCAGATCAGGGGGGCCGTTCCTCCCAATCACGCCCCTCCAGGTATCACTGTCGTTGCCCACGTGGGCATTGAAGTCCCCCAGTAGAACAACGGAAGTCTCCAGTCGGGGCGTTTATCAGCGCCCCTCCCAGAGACGCCAAGAAGGCCGGGTACTCTACACTGCCATTCGGCCCATAGGCACAAACAACAGTGAGAGACTTTTCCCCAACCCGAAGGCGCAGGGAAACGACCCTCTCGTTCACCGGGGTAAACTCCAACACATGACGGCTAAGATGGGGGGCTATGAGCAGGCCCACACCAGCCCGTCGTCTCTCACCGCCGGCAACTCCAGAATAATGGAGAGTCCAGCCTCTCTCGAGGAGTATGGTTCCAGAGCCCAGACTGTGAGGTGGAGGTGAGCCCGACTATCTCTAGCCGATATCTCTCAACCTCCCGCACAAGCTCGGGCTCTTTCCCAACCAGCGAGGTGACATTCCATGTCCCTAGAGCTAGTCTCTGTGTCCAGAGGTCGGGTCGTCGAGGCCTCCGCCTTCGACCACTGCCCGAACCACATTGCACCGGTCCCTTATGAGCCTTCCTGCAGGTGGTGGGCCCACGGGGAGGTGTCCCCACGTCACTCATTCGGGCTGAGCCCGGCCGGGCCCCATGGGTGGAGGCCCGACCACCAGGCGCTCGCTTTCGAGCCCCAGCCCCGGGCCTGGCTCCAGGGAGGAGCCCCGGCTGCGCCATACCGGGCGACGTTACGGTCCTTGATTTTAATGTTTTCATAAGGGAATATGAGGGAATATGAACCGCTCTTCGTCTGAGCCGTCCCCTAGGACCTGTTTTGCCTTGGGAGACCCTACCAGGGGCATCTAGCCCCCGACAACATAGCTCCTAGGATCATCCGGTTACTCAAACCCCTCCACCACGTTAAGGTGGCGGTTCAAGGAGGGGAGACTTATCTAGTTCACAATAAAAGTGTGCTACAGTGTATAAGTGTCGTTACAGAATGTTTTTCAGGGCAGGGTACAAGGTCTGGTTTTCAGTGTGTTTAATTATGATGAATCTAGGAATGATATAAGGACAGCGTAGACTGTAGATCAGGGCCCTCTGGCCGGATCTACAGTGTTTTTTTTTTTATGGATTCGTTGGTCCGGGCTTGAAGGAATACAGATAAACAACAGTTCACTTTCAAACATCCGTTATTCACTGTGGGAATCGCCTTGGGCGTGACCGATCCTGCAAGCACCAATGAAAGACCAATCACAACAGTGATGCTTTAGTCCCGCCTCCCTATTCAATATGTGTCCCGCCGCTTTATTTCTCTAATACTCACACCCACAGTCTCACGGTTCAGGAAGCATTGAATATAAAAGTCATTATAACAGTAATAAAGTTCATTAATATATCGCTTGAAAAGAACAACGTAATAAACTATTCTAGTATTAGAAGGTACAGACGTAATTGTTGGTACATAAAGAAAAAGTCAGTCACAGAAATACTTTAATCATAATAATAAATAAAAATTCTACTAGTAATTGTTTTTCACTCCGGCCCCACGTCATTTTCTTTTATAAACTGACCCCCATTAAAGAAAGGAAAAATTACCAGAGGAAGCAAAGGAAAGAGCTGTGGTCCTGTTAAAGGTAAAGCTGATAAATAATTTTGGGGACCCCTGCTGTAGATCATCACACAAGAAAGCCAAAACAAACTAACAACAAACTAAACAAGAAGATAAATAAGGGCAAAACTTAAGAGACTTTTTATTGCCATTTCATTCTTTTTTTCCATAATCAAAAATGTACTATATGTACTAAATGTATATTTTTATTTAATTTGTTCAGATGTTGTTAAAATTGTCACCTCATAATTAAATGTGTATTGGAATATTTGTATACATGTCATTTTATTTTTTACTGTCAATCCCATCCCAGTTCTGAATCTAAGACAAATCCTGAGTTCTGTCTAAGACAAATCCTGAGGGCCTCTATGAGGAAAAATTATGTCCTCTGATAAATAATTTTGGGGACCCCTGCTGTAGATCATCACACAAGAAAGCCAAAACAAACTAACAACAAACTAAACAAGTTAAGGGCAAAACTTAAGAGACATTGCCATTTCATTCTTTTTTTCCATAACCAAAAATGTACTTCATATTTTTATTTAATTTGTTCAGATGTTGTTAAAATTGTCACCTCATAATTAAATGTGTATTGGAATATTTGTATACATGTCATTCTGTCAATCCCATCCCAGTTCTGTCTAAGACAAATCCTGAGGGCCTCTATGAGGAGGTTAATCACATGGACACACTTATGCTTATTTCCAATTAGAAATTATCAACCGGAATTACTCCACTAGAAGAACCTCAGGCACCAGTCAAAGAGGTGAGTGATATTTGGACTGTTCTACATCTCACTTATTCTATTTCATTTTCAACTGTCAACAAAATACAAACTTCAATTCAAACTCAGGTGATCAAAAATGTTTACTGTGAAAACCTTCTTATAAAGAAGTGTTATTTCTTTATAATAAATCAATCAAAATAAGAAAAATGTGTATAAGAGGAAATGTGCAGTCAGAGTACATATAGTGCTGATATAGTACACACACACACACACACACACACACACACACACACACACACACACACACACACACAAACACACACAGGAAGGAAATGCTCTGATATACATCGATTAAAGCTTCTGTGTTTGTGTGTGTAAGCCATAAATTCCAAAAATAACTAAATATAGGGTGTAAATATAAAGTATGACGCCTTATAAGGTGCCTGTGTTCCTGTACAGGTGCATCCTATTTCTCTCAGTGTGTGTGTGTGTGTGTGTGTGTGTGTGTGTGTGTGTGTGTGTGATTTATGAGAAATATATTAAAATATTAATAACCTAAATATGTTTGAGTGTATCCTGCGTTAATGCCCATAGACGCCTGAGATAGGCACAGGCTCCCCGTGACCCGAGGGAAGATCGGATAAAGCGCTAGAAGATGAATGAATGAATGTGTTAGTGGAAATATAATGTATGTGGTTTATGTGGTGTGTGTGTGTGTGTGTGTGTGTGTGTGTGTGTGTATGTGTATATCTGCTTTCCTGTACAGGTGTATCCCCTTCTCTGTCTTGAAGTGTATGTGTTTCTGTGTGTGAACAGGCATGTCTGGCTTTCTGTTTAGGCGAATCCACCATCCCTTCTATTCTGTGTGTGTGTGCGTATGTGTGTGTGTGTGTGTGTGTGTGTGTGTGTGTGTGTGTGTGTGTGTGTGTGTGTGTGTGTGTGTGTGTGTTTGGTTTGTTGTGTGGTGTTTGTGTTTGTTTGTGTGTGTGTGTGTTTGTGTGTAGTGTGCATCTAAACACGTCACATGACTCTCCTGCTCTCCTCTAACAGGAAGTCTCCTCTCTGAAGAACAGTATTCTGGGTATGAACATGTGGATGATGATCTTCTCTCAGGTAAAAAAGGCCAGAGTGTGAGTTTGTGGAACTTCATGAAATGAAAGATATTAGAATTACAATTCCAAATCAGAAAAGACTAAATGTGTTCTTTCTGAGGCCTGATTATGATTCTTGTAGAGAAGAATTACAGGAACTCCAGTGTTTTAATGCTGACACACGACATCCCATAATCACCTTTCTCTTACAGGAAGCTTCTGAAATCCCTCTTATTAAATGGATCAAAGCTTCTTTAGTGCAGGATTTTATTGTGTAGAAATGTGTTGAAATAAAAAACAATGATTGTTTATTTCCAGTAAAGTCTGGGATTGGAGAAAAGACTGAGGATTATGATGATGTCATCGACACCAGTGACTTCATAAGTGGGTGCAGTTGTAACTGATGACATCAGTGTAGTGATTAACATTAAAGCATGAGGTCAGAATGTGATGGAACTGTTTGTACAGAACCTCTGCTTTTATTTCATTTATGTGATACAGGAAGAGTCGAGGCACCAGAGGACTACGATGATGCCGTCACTGCAGGACCGATCCCTGATAACGTGGATGGTGTGCTTCTGTTTTGGGATTTGTTTTAGAAAGCAGTAGAGAAATGAAACACACACACACACACACACACACACACACACACACACACACACACTACAGATACGTTTGTTTATTGTGTTGTGTGGACTGACACACTGACGTCAAATCCACAGCGTACAAACTGTAACTTCAGTCCACTTGAAATAAGTTGAAGCGTGTCTGTGTTTTGTGTAGAGGATGAAGCTGAGAATTATGATGATGCCATTACAGCTGATCAGAAGTCAGTTCTACTGACAGGTATGATAAGAATGTGACAGTATTCACAAACATGCAAATAATCATTAATGACCTTCATGTGGATTTAATAACTTTTATCTCTAAATTCTGACAGAAGACGTGTCTGAGAACTATGATGATGCAGTTACTGCTGAAACAAACACAAACATCATCACAGGTCAGTTTTTATTCTGAAAATAGAAAAACAAAACTAAAAAGTGTGGAATATGTACATGTGACATATCTCGCTGAATAAGCACTTATCGGACATTACATTCAATGATTTATACACCTCTATAATGTTACTCTTCCTGAATTATGAATATCAAAGGCATATATCATTATCATTATAATGCTAAGGCATATAAGGCATTATCATTAGCTCCTATGAATAAAACTTAGAGACCCTCAGGGTATACAACTAACCTGTGCTGTTGGTGCCCAAAAAAAGGCCTAGCTAATTTCAGAATAGCGTCTCCAATAAACAGAGTCCTTCAGGCTTCTCAGTGGGTACTTCACTAAGGAGAGCAAACATGTTGGACATGTGAAGCGGAGAGGAATAGTGCTCCCATGGGTGAGCCTTAGCATTCAATATTCAATCATGGAGCCTTTGGACCACTCAATAACCAGATTGTGGTGAGCCACAGCCAGGGGTGTTCCAAGATGAGAGGGAGCTCAGGAGATGAAACCAGTGCGGCTTGAGGTTCTCTTGGTTTTGGAAGATAGTGAGGTGGAGTAGAGAGGTATGGTGAGTTATTCTTTCTTGGCCCTAAAGGATCCATGAAGGATCTTGGCCTTGGCAGTGTGGTTTTGGTCTGATCACATGAGTTCAACAGAGTGAAACAACACTGATGCTGAGATAATGGACGTTTGGTGGCACCGGCCAACACAACCTCCCCGTGACTATGGTATACCTCACATATCCTGAGAGCTCAGGGCAGAAGGAATGCAAATGACCTAATTTGCTACAATATAAGCAACACCTGTCCCTGAGACATTGATCACATTCCTGGTGGGAAAATACATGTGTCCTAACTGCATGGACTAAGAGCCAGTCTGACCTGGTTGTAAGCACCATCTCTTCTCCTGATGTCCCCTGTCAAGACATTTCACCTTCTGTGGGCCCCCTGCTCCCATCTATGTATATCCAAATATCTGATTTTGGCTGCCAGAATCTGTAACTGTATTGCCATAATGTTGGAGTAAAGTAATAAGATGAATAAAATACTTGGGGAAATGCTGTTATAGTGAAATGTTAAATGTTAGGTTGGTAACAGTAACTGAGCTTCATCACACCACCCTGTAACTCAATATTTTACTATAACAGCAACACAAACCATGTTTATTATTTCTTCCTTTCTATCTTCTAGACTATCCAGAAGAAGAAAATAATGTCATCAGAGAGAACTGGATGTAGGAGTGACAGGAAGTGAGTGAGGTGTTAATTCTGATAATGTAAATGAGTTTAAAGGCAACAAAGTTAAAGTGAGGCTTTATTCTATATCATATATAATATATAGATCATCTTTATGTTTTGTAATGTCCATTCTGTTACAGCACAAGCAGCCATGAAAAAGTTATGAAATAGTTTAGAGAAGTTGTAGATTTCTGTTTTATTTCCTTCTACATCTTAAACACATGTCCAGTTTTGGGATTGATATGAAGAAAGATGAATTTATAAAGAACACAGCTGAGATATATAAAGATTGTTTTTTTCCACATGATGAAAAACATTCATTAAAGACATTCCTACACAGCGCCTCACTGACTGGATTTTGAAGGTGTTCCATCACAATGAATACAATATAAACCATCTGTTGAAGAGATAAATGTATTTCTTTTCCAGAATGTGATGTGATGGAGGAGAAATCTCCGAAAGACAGGGACCATGTGACTGAGACACGTCCCCCAAAGACCTTTTCTCAGGAAATTACATTTCAACTTTTACAAAGACAAAAAATGATTTGATTCTACTTCCAATAATGTCATGTTTTGTGAATGGTGTTGATTTTCCCCCTAGTTATTTACAAATAGAGTAGAGAGAGTTCAATCCCCTTTCATATAACTTCATGCAAAACCTCCAGCTTTTCTTTTCCTACACTTTTAATGATCTATCTTACTGTATTGTTTATTGCAGTGTTTATTAGCTTGCTGGCGATGTTGCAGGCCAAAACTAGTCAATGTCACAGTCATAAATATATAGACAGATTTCATGAAGTATTCTCAGGTTTCTTTCCTTATTCTCAGGAATTTGCTTCATCATTTAAGTTTTAATTCAATAAAAATATGAAGGCCAGTGTTATTTTTGTTTTGTTTTTTATATTCTACATGCTTTAATTTGCTCTTTTTATATTGTGTAAAAAATCTATTTTTATACACAAATTGAAAATTAAAAAAAATGCTTTGGATTATTTTACTAAAATATGGTGATGTGTTTTTTGTTGTTGAGTGATGAAAGTCCTTCTAGAAAATTTCAGCAATAACAAAAAAATATTTATATAATGATCAGAAATCTGCGAGTTCCAAATACCAGCACCACCTGGAGCTCAACACTAAACCATTCACCATTCCATTGTCTAATAAAAATACACACACACACACACACACACACACACACACACACACACACACACACACAGGACACACACACACACACTGACAATCCTACTGCTGTCTCTCTTAGTCTCTACAATCAAACTAATGATCATGGTGTCCATGGTGTGGTTCAAAAGTGAAGGGAGAGTATTTTTGGTGAGAGCACAAGTGTAAAGGTGTGAAGAGTGTTTGTGTGTCCTCACTTCCAGTTTCGCGGTGCTCACTTCCGGTTTCTGCTCGGCGTCCATTTTGTGGTGTTCCCTGCTCCCCGGGGTATATAAGGCATTCTGTAAGCCCTGCTCCTTGGCAGATTATCTCATTGGTATCCCCAGTACTCTGCCCGAGTTTCTCTAGCCCTGGACTCTCGGTTTGCTCTGCTTCCTTTTCTTTTCCCATTGCCTTTATGCACTAACTTTTTGTGAGTTGGGTTTTGGACTGTGAATTTTCTCCCTTGTGGAAATATTTTTGTTTTTTGCCTTTGGATGGTTACCTTTGTGGGTTTTTATTTTTTCCTGGACCTTCATGTTTCCCTTAAAATTAGCTTCCCTGCTGCTTGTTGCTGCCTAAGACCTTTTAAAGACACATATAAACTGTACACTCCTGTTGCGTCGTGCATTTGTGTCCACCCAACGAGTCCTCCCACGAGTTATGACTTCAGGAGACTACCACGACGCTCCAAGAGCTGGTGCAGTACCTCCAAAACCCCCAGGCGGCAGGAGCAGTCTCAGCGACCAGTCCCCGAAGCACACCGAGCACCCGGCCCACCTGGTCCACTAGACAGCCCCTCAGATCAGCCCTCACCTAGCACACCTCAGATCAGCTCCTCATTAGCCTGTCATTCCTCAGGAGCCACATCTTGTTCCCCTGGCCCGGTTCTCTGGAGAACCTGATCTCTGCAGATCTTTCCTCACACAGTGCAGACCTGGTGTTCTCCTTCCAGTCCTTCTGTCCTTTACCTCCGAGCATGGCCAAGGTAGCTTATGTTATATCATTACTGTCTGGCCGGGCCCTGGAGTGAGAATACTGCAGAATGGGAGGTTCAGTCGCCCCTCTGTTCCTCGCTTACCTCCTTTTCAGACGAAACTTCGCAAGATTTTTGGCTCATCCACTCCAAGGCAGGATGCTGCCCACTCACTGCTGTCTGCTAAGCAGGGCGAGCTCTCAGTGGCAGAGTATGCTGCTGATTTTTGCACAAATGCCACTGATAGCGGGTGGGATAGCAATGCACAGCAATGCAGGATACCTTTATTTGAGGTCTTTTGGCACAGGTGAAGGACGAGCTGACTGAACGAGACCTTACCACTAGATTTGGATGCCCTATGACCTTGGCACCTGGATTGATTGGCGGATAAGGGAATACCGCCCGAAGCGTCTTGGCCATCAAACCGGAGCCCACCTACTTCCCACCTCCAGCTCACTTACCACGCACCCCCGGAAATGCCACCCACTTCCAAAACTCTCTCCCCCGCCACAGCATATGGAAGATAGCACACCGGCACTTGTCTCCTACAGAGGAGAGATGAGACGCTTCCCAGGGGCTTTGCTTGTACCCCTGCGGAAAGCAGGACATATGGTGGTCTCATGTCCAGCAAAAGGCAGGGCTTGTCATTACTGAAGGGGGAGCCCACACGAGCCAACCACCAGCCTCTCCTCTAAACCACTGCTCAGGTTACGGCTGCACACTAGGGGCCAGACTCATGAATTGGCGTCATTCGTGGATTCTGGAGCTGATGCCAAGTTCCTTGTTGAGAACCTGGTCCGTCAGTTGGACGTTGAGACCGAGCCTTTATCGGCTGCCCTGCAGGTCCGAGCTTTAGACGGGCATGCACCATCAAGAATCACTACCCTCTGCCTTTTATATCCTCCGCCTTCAAGCTTCTTCCGGGGGGCCACCATCTTCACCTAGTTGGATCTGAGAAACGTCTACCATCCTGTTCGTATCAGAGATTGGGATGAGTGGAAGACATATCTGTGGAAGACACCTTCTGGACATACCTAGCGATGCCGTTCAGGCCTGACCAATGCCCCTGCCTGTATTAAGGGACATACTTAACCAGTATGTATTTGTCTATCTTGACGACATCCTCATTTTCTCCAGTTCTAAAGACCAACATGTCCACCATGTTCCAGTCAGTGCTCCATTCACTGACCCTTCCAGTGGGACTCTGAGGCAGAGCAAGCCTTCTCCAAGCTCAAGGATCTGTTCACAATCTGCCCCCATCCTGACCATACCTGAACCCTGCTTAGCCAAATTCATTATGGAAGATGATGCATCCAGACCTTGTGGATGGGTGCCATCCTGTCCCAACAGGGATGCCTGTGATAACTGGCTCCACCTGTCTTTTTTTCTCATCGCATTAGCCTGGCAGAGCAGAACTACCCTGTAGGTGAGCTTCTGGTGGTCAAGCTGGCCCTAGAAACCTGGCGCCATTGGTTTGAGGGATCCATGCTGCCTTTCATAGTGTGGACCAATCAGCGCAACCTGGAGTATTTGCAATCTGTCAAATGTCAGACTTGCTGGGGGCTTTTCTTCAGCCGGTATAATTTTTCTCTAGCCTACCATCCTGGGTCTAAGAATGGCAAACCTGACGCTCTCTCCCAGCTACATGCCCGTGAGGAAAGGGACCCCCACCCGAAAACATCCTCCCACCTTCCATAACTGTTTGTGCTCTCCACCTGGACATGGAAAGGAAGGTCTAGCTGGCTATGGTGGGCCAGCCCACCCCTGACGGCTGTCCCCGTCAGAGACTCTTTGTGCCCGACCAGTTGAGCTCACAGGTACTACAGTGGTGCCACAACTCCCCAATGTTCTGCCACCCCGGCCTTCTTCGCACCCTAGCCCTGTTCAAACATCGTTTTTGGTGGTACACTGCTAGGAAGGACAACCGTGATTTCACCAAAAGGTTGAGCCCCTCCAGAGCAGCAGGAACGGAGGACCTGGTGTTGTTCCCTGACGGACACGAGTAATGGCTTGGTCCGGTGAGTGTCTTTATCCAGAAGCCTCCCATCCAATGACATGACTTGTAGGACCTCAGGTAAGGGCTTGGGAAGGCAATGGGCAGGTGGAGTTGTCTGGCCAGCTCCACGTCGATGAATTCTGCGTCCGGCCCAGAGTCAATGAAGGCGGCAAGTTCAATTCCCCCAGGGACGGTATGCAGGTGAACTTGAATGGTCATGTCGTCGTGTAGAGGTTCCGAACACCTTCCGCAATTCTGATGAGAAGGCGGAGAAAGATTGGGAGGGATTGGGCCTGCCATTAAGCGGAAGCCCATTTCAGTGCTCGACCAGCTAAGAGAGCCCTGAGCACAGAGAGAGGAGCACAGAGCCGGCATTTGAAGTGTGTTGAACGTGTGGAGCACGGAGTCGGCGTTCGGAGCGCATTGAGCACGGGGAGCATAGAGCCGGCATTTTCAGTGAGAGTCCGGACACAGGCAAGGTCGGGAAGCAGGAGGTCGGGAGAGCGAAGGACAGAAACAGGTCGGTAGCAAATATTTCCTTCCAGTGCTCATAATGCATCATAATAATGCTCATTTTCTAATGATGAACTTTCTACATATTAATTATAATAAATAAATGCAAGGAACAATTAATTGATTCACTTGAATCAGAATCGCGAATCAAATGACTCGGTTAACCACAGTTCGTAACTTTAAATGATTCAGTTCAGACCTGGAAAGTTCAATAAACAAAAACATTTATTTTATCCAAAAACTAATCTACTTTCTATGCAAAAAAGGAGGCCAAACGATTTCGTGATATTTAAGACTTTTATGGCGAAAAGGTGGGTGTCGAGAAAAGAAAATCGGAAATCTCTTACCAGTTTCACTTGAAGCTTGAGAATGAGGAGCACACTTCTTTCTCGGGTTGCAGGAGAGCCAGCGTTTGAGGGGGCACCAGGGAGAAGGCCCTGCTTGTGCAGAGCAGCAGGAACGGAGGACCTCTCTGACTACACTTCAGAGGCCGGTAGAAGCTTTGGGAAGGGTGCATATTCAATCCATATTAGCCTCTCTGACCAGGAGGCTGGTTCTCGAAGAGACAGGTCAAAGATGAGAGACTCAACAAATAGGCGGCAAAATTCACAAGTCGAGAATTGGGGTCCACGATTGAGACAATCCCTGGTCGGTCCAAAGCCGGAAGTGGGGGAGAACATTCAGTCACATTCCCATTAATAATGCAGTTTAATCTCAGGCGGTCCTGTTTCGCTGAGGACACAAGTAGATGTCCAAGTCAGCATTTTCACTTTCCTGATCCTTTCCTCGAAAACCCAGTAACCGAGACAAACTGGAAGGATGGTTTCGGGGTTCGGCTCCTCCTCCTCTTCGATTAATCAGGATCAGGCTCGGTCCTTCCTTCAAAGAAACAGAAAACGGCCAAAGAAAAGGCCCCATAAAACTCCAACTCCCATTATTAAAAAATGTTAGTGCGTTAATTGTTCAAGCACATATAAATGGGAAAGGATGACACCAACCCCAATGTTAGAGACATCGTTATATATAAATGTAACATTCTCCTTTTCAAAGCCGCTATAGTTTAACAAATAAAAAACCCAGGCACCCAAGGAAGGAGGTTAATTAAAAAATTCAGTGCGTGTTTTTCCCACATAATTTCAGCATGTCTCTGAACATTGAGCACTAAGGTCTCTCCTCAGCCGCGTTTACTTTATAATGTTTAAATGGAATATAAAAGGAGATCAGGTGATAGATGTGTTTTATTAACAAAAAACACCAATAACGTGCCTCAACTCACACTTCCTAAATTTCCCTAAATTACACCAGACTAACTGCACATTCACTACAGCACAACATCTCCTCACTATATTACTGTATATTACTGTATATTACTGTATATTACTGTATATTACCTTACGAGAAGCGCATTTTTTTCCTTTTGGGAATGCAATGCACATCCGTATATCAACTGTGTGTGTGTGTGTGTGTGTGTGTGTGTGTGTGTGTGTGTGTGTGTGTGTGTGTGTGTGTGTGTGTGTGTGTGTGTACACATTCATCCAAAATCTTTTATTCTCCAGAAGGTGGCAGCAAAGTGCTTCTAAACTCACCGTCACTGGCCTGCTGAGGTGCAGAGGGTCAGGATTCATCGCAGTCCAGAATTGACATGCACATGCTACAGTAAATAATAATAAGTTTAGATAAATACATGCAGAAAAATAAAGCTTTGGGAAGATAAACTTGTGCAGACGCTGTGCAGGAGAATATGAGAAAAATATGAAAGAATGTGAATGAAGTAAAACATGAGAACTCTTTAAAAAGAGGATTAATAAGTGTAATCATACAGAACAGTGCTCTCGCTCATGTTCACAGTCCATGTTCTGGGATGATTCTGGGTTCATGTTCTGGAGCATTAAGAAATGAACATTACAATTACAACATGCTCTGTAATCATTTCATTAAAGAACATATCAGAATCAGCTGGTGTTATATAAATGCACAGTGATTGGACAGAATGTGAGACAATAAAGTCACGTGCAAAATGTAAATAAATCAATAAATAAATAAAACTAATAAAATTCAGAGGAGACAAAAGGACACTAATATGGATTTTTCAAAAGACATCTATGATTTTAAAAATGCTGGGAAATTATAAAAGGATCCAGTTATATGTTATCACTTCCCATTTTCATTTACATTTATTGGTTTCTTATTTTATTGCTTTTTTAAAATGAATTATTTATGTAACCAAAACGTTACAAACTGTTTCCGTTTCTGAAAGAAATGAAAACTACAAAGAAAAGAAACGATAAATGGACAGATTGAATAATGTGTGTGCAGTAGCGGCCCCTAGCGGTGAGTGTCGGAGGTGCAGGCGGAGTGAGAGGGAGCGGCAGCAGGGAGGAATCACACCGCTCCCGGATCCCTGCACTCTCTCATTCATCTGCCCCCCAAAATCACCCTGCGCCACAGCGTACATCTGCACAAATACCCGGAGGAACATCTGGAGGAACGTCTTCTGGCGACATCTGACCGTCACTCTTTCACGGTTTCCAGTCTCCAATCCAGCGCGTCTGTGTCTCAGGTGAGAGAAAGGATTCGGCTCAAATCTCAACATCTCCTCCTGTTCCTGACCCTCAGCTCTCCTGCCTGTGATACAGCGCTCACACGGTTCTCCTACACCTTCTCCTCCTCTCACGTCCTCCTCACATGTTCCCCGGCTGCAGGTGGACACCTGTGTGCGGCATCTCGCTTTACATCCACAACGGACGCAGAAAGGGCTTTCAATTTTCAATTGTGTGTGTGTGTGTGTGTGTGTGGAGTAGTGTGTGAGTGTGTGTGTGAGAGAGAGAGAGATGTGAGAGAGAGAGAGAGAGAGACGTGTGTGTGTGTGTGTGAGGGAGAGAGAGACAGAGAGTGTGTGTGTGTGTGAGAGTGTGTGTGTGTGTGTGTGAGAGAGAGAGGAGAGAGAGACAGTGTGTGTGTGTGTGTGTGTGTGTGTGCGCGTGTGTGTGAGAGAGAGAGAGAGGGCAGTGTGTGTGTGTGTGTGTGTGTGTGTGTGTGTGTGTGTGTGTGTTGTGAGTGTGTGTGTGTGTGTGTGTGAGAGAGAGAGAGCAGTGTGTGTGTGTGTGTGTGTGTGTGTGTGTGTGTGTGAGAGAGAGGAGAGACTGTGTGTGAGAGAGAGAGAGACAGTGTGTGTGTGTGTGAGTGTGTGTGTGTGTGAGATAGACATGTGTGTGTGTGTGTGTGTGTGATGTGTGTGTGTGTCACGAGCATGAGTGTGTATATCTATTTGCATATTTGTATTTATTAGGGAATTGAACGTGTTAATTAGATAAATGAATAACAGAAAAAATAACGCATTAATATATTGAACGCAGTTAACACGCCCCGCCCCCTACAGACCTGTAACGTTACACTTTGAAGAACTGCAGAAAGTAACAAAACGAACACGATGCAAAACGTAAAGGATAAAGAAGTGCATGGTTTGCTGAAGGGCAGTTTTAAGTATAAAAGAGATGCGAGTGGAGCCTTTGATAAAACTAAAGTCATTTGCGTTGTTTGTGATAAAGAATTTGCTTATCATCGAAGCTGTTCTAGTTTGAAATACCACCTGAACTCAAAGCACGTTTTAGCGAGTTCTGCAGTCACCTCACCCCCGGCTGCGACAGTCCGAAAACTGCGCTTAAGTCAGTCTACATCGCAATCATTAACAAACGCCATCTCTACATGGATCGCAATGGACTGTAGGCCTGTTGATGTTGTGGAAGACAAGGGGCTTATGGATGCATTTCGAATGGCTTCCTCCGACACAAACTACACACTACCGTCACGAGGTACAGTACTTTCCAAAATAAATCAGCTGTATGACACAGAAAAAAGATCAAAACGGGACAATTTAGCTCAAGCTAATCATGTGGCCCTAACCGGAGATCAGTGGACGTCCATCACTAATCACAGCTATCTATGTGTTACTGCACACGTCATTGATTGTGACTGGAAATTTCAGTCCTTAGTGTTAACTGTGCTGGAGTCAGTCACACGCCACGATTCTGATGCATGTGCTGAACACTTTCTAACAGCGGCTGACGACTGGGGCGTCCAGGAAAAGGTGACCACCGTCGGAACCGACAAGAAGATCACAGCGGTGAGAAAGTTCCCCTTTCATCACATGCCGTGTGCTGGCCATATATTACAGCGCACCATCACTGTTTGTCTCTCTGACAGTGGATTCGCCGACACAATGACAAAGTGTCGCCAAATTGTTGGGCATTTTACGCACGGCCCTGCGAATACAGAAGAACTTCATCAACAACAAATTTCACTGGGACAACAGAGAGAAGAACTGATACAAGACGTGTCGATGAGGTGGAACTCGACACTGGATATGATCACCAGTCTCTTACAGAATGAAGAGGCTGTTAAGATTACTCTGACCCAACAGAAACACAAGTTAGTCATGCTGACTGCGTCTGAGTGGGACAAACTGCACAAGCTGCAGGACCTTCTTCAACCATGCAAGTAAGATACATTACATTAGTACCGTCTTATATTGTTGTTTATGCATGTGGTCATAGACTGTGAAATACAATATCATGTCTAAATGCTCTCACTGAGAATTACAAATATTTGTAAAGATTTTAAGACTTCATGAAATGAACACATAAAAAAACACACTGAACCTTATTTCTGGTTTGTATGATCTTCAGGTCTGTCACTGAACTGCCTTGGGGGTGAGGATTATGTCTCCTGCTCTGTAGTGCTTCCTGCATTCTGCCACCTTCACCGTGTAATGAGAGTCTCTGACGAGGATCCAGCCTATGTGGCGAGGTTCAAGACGGCCTTCAGCAAGGATCTTTCTGAACGCCAAGCTGACATGAATGAAGAATGGCTAAAACTAGCTTCAGCACTTGACCCACGTTTTAAGGACTTGAAGTGTCTATCAAGAGGAGAGAGAGAACCAGGTGTGGTCCAGCCTGGAGAAAATACTAGAGGAAGGAGGACTCAGTGCAGATACTCCACAACCTTGTGAGGAACATGAGCCAGATAAGAAGAAGAGAATCCTCCTGCTGGGTTCAGACTCGGATTCAGAGGAAGAAAATCACCACAGCAATGCTTTACATCGTTACAGAGCCGAGCCCAGTATTGCAATGGACCAGTGTCCTCTAGAGTGGTGGGCAGCTCATGCCGGAGCCCACGCTACACTGGCTTCCTTAGCTCGGTAAATACCTGGCCACCCCTGCAACCACAGTACCATGCGAAAGACTTTTCTCCCTGGCTGGTAGTGTTGTGCAGAATAAAAGGGCATCTTTAAACTCAGAAAATGTCAACAAGTTAGTCTGTCTTAGTAACTGGTTAAAAGAGAAATAAGAATGTTGTGTAGTGTAGCATAAGGTACAGGATTATGTTCAATAATAATAATAATAATAATAATAATAATAATAATAATAATAATAATATCATGTCCATTGCAGTTTAGTTGTGTTCAGTAATAAATAAAATTGTCACTGTTGTTGTTACTTTAAACATTACTTTATGTTCAGTAATAATTAAAACTGTCATTTGTAAACAATGTTATTATTTTGTGTTAAATAAGTTATAATTGTCAGACACTGTAAACTAATTTATAGATTTGTGTTCAGTGATAAAAATGTCATGATTATTGTTGCCTTCATTATAAACTTGTATTCAATATTAAATGGTAAAAAAATGTAATATATGTATGTAAGTGTGATTAAATGTGATTAATTAGATTAATTAATCTGTACTCCATGTAAAAGATCTGTTCATCACTCCCACACCTCAGAGAAGTCTGCTAAAACCACGTATACCTCTACTGTATACCGCACTTTCATTTCAGCTCAGATCCGTATTTGTGCCACCCGGATGATGATGGGTTCACTTTCAGTCTGGTTTCATCCTCGTTCCATCTCAGTGAGTTTCTTCTTCTTGCCACAGTCACCACTGGCTTGTTCATCAAATATACATTTATAATTATAAGCAACACATTTATACTTATATGACCTTTATAATTCTGTTTTGAGACAATGTCCACTGTTAAATATTTATTACATTCGTAATATTTGTATTATTATTATTATTATTATTATTACACTTAATTGAATTGAGAGATCATAACATGCAGATTCAGATCCTCCGTGTGCTGACCTGCAGACTGTTGGTCCCCTAAACTCCCACGTAAGTTCTACTGAAGGTACAATCATCATCATCATCATCATCATCATCATCATCATTATTATTAATTAGAATATATTATATATTATTTAATATATATACATATAATAAACAATCATTGTTATACTACTCCTACTAATAATAATATTAATGATTTTTACCTTCTGAGGGCGCTGTTATATCACTGTTATATTATCATTCTTCTTCTCTTATTATTATTATTATTTTATTTTTCAGCATTATGTATAATAATAATAATAATTAATATTATTGTATTGTAATAAAAAACAATTATTATTTTTATTATATTCATTATTATTTATAACAATAATAATAATTCATCTGTGACTTAACAGCGCCCTCAGCAGGTCAGTGTAAATAAAAATTATTTAACTGAAACAGAAATGTCAGTTTGGAAGTTTTACTGCCCTCTTGTGGATGCGTAAACGTCAATAATAAACAAATCATGAACTTATTTAACTTTATTTGGTTAACTTATTAATGTTTTAATACAGAAACCCAGAGTAAATGTGTGTATATTAAAAATAATATCTAATTTGAAGTGACATGGTAAGAATTCTTAACATTTTCTAATATTTCTTTTTTGTATTAGGAAATTGAATTTAAACTCCATGAAAAAGGATATAAAGTCTTTAAATCAGGGAGGTGATGGATTAGTGGTTAAGGTGTTGGACTCTGGACCAGAAGATCATCAGGTTCAAACCCCACAACCACCAAGCTAACCACTAGTGGGCCCTTGAGGGAAGGCCCTTAACCCTCAATTGCTCAGTTGTAAGTCTCTCTGGATAAGGACGTCTGCCAAATACTGTAAATGTAAATCAACTTATAATTTAATAACCTGTGTTAAATAATTGATGTGTGTGTGTGTGTGTGTGTGTGTGTGTGTGTGTGTGTGTGTGTGTGTGTGTGTGTGTGTGTGTGTGTGTGTGTGTGTGTGTGTGTGTGTGTGTGTGTGTGT
>JACRUU010000008.1:300799-318299 GCA_030449085.1 Kryptopterus vitreolus | reverse complement strand
GTGTGTACGTGGAGTTGTTATTGAGTGTTGTTGTGTTTCCTCATGTGTGATGTGTGTGTGTGTGTGTGTGTGTGTTGTGTGTGTGTGTGTGTGTGTGTGTGTGTGATGTGTGTGTGTGGTGTGTGTGTGTGTGTGTGTGTGTGTGTGTAGAACACTGGTCTCTCAGGCTGAGTGGAGGAAAGGGAAGCTGTTCTGGGAGGTTGGAGGTGTATCATAACGCTACATGGGGTTCCGTTTGTGATGATCAGTGGAACATCATGAAAACTCGGGTGGTGTGCAGACAGCTGGGCTGTGGGTCGGAGATGAGTGCTGATAAGGATGTTGGGTTTGGTCCTGGTGAAGGGACGATCTGGCTGAACAGAGTGAAGTGTCGAGGGGATGAGATTCACCTGTGGGACTGTCATCATTCCCTGAAGAAACACACTGACTGCTCTCATGTTGGAGTCACCTGTACAGGTCAGAGGGGTGTGCTAACTTTTCAGCATTCTGTCTCCACTCATTACACTTTTCTCCCAGGGTTTAAATTTACATTTTATATGGATTGTTATTACAGACTTATCTACATCCACCGCTATTACACCAAAATCAACAACTCAACAACAACAACAACAACAACGACATCAACAGGTACAATATTACAATCTTCCTGTCCATCATTTTTCTAAATCTTTATAAAAACACTGTCCTATAAAGATTCTCTTTCATAAATGAATTGCAGTAAGAACCATCAGAACTCCATCCACCCCTCCACTGGTTCTCTTTGTGTTGGGAACGCTGCTCTTCCTGGCCTTAGTGCTTCTGGTGGTACTGTTTTACCAGAACAGAGTTCTCAGGAGAGGTACGATACATTCACACATTTTCACTTCTGTTCAACATCAAATGTACTATTATTATTATTATTATTATTATTATTATTATTATTATTATTATTAATTAATAATCTCCACTCCCAGTGGTCTCTAAGAGGAGGTATAAGACTCAGTCCTGAGGCAGTGTATGAGGAGATCCATCACAGATACATCAGTAGAAGAACCATGAGCTCCACTCAGAGAGGTGAGTGATATGTGGACTGTTCTACATCACACTTATTCTATTATAATATTTTTATGAGCAGTGAAGTGAATAACACTGATTATCTCTTCATCATGACACCTGTTATTAGGTGGGATTTATTCAACAGATAGTAAATGTTATTTTGAGTTTGTGTTAGAAGCAGGAAAAACAAATGTAATATGTGTGAGAGGAAATGTGCAGTTAGAGTACATGTGGTGCTGATAAACATCTATTAAAGCTTCTGATTCTGAACAGCTGTGTGTGTGTGTGTGTGTGTGTGTGTGTGTGTGTGTGTGTGTGTGTGTGTGTGTGTGTGTGTGTGTGTGTGTGTGTGTGTGTGTGTGTTTGAGTGAGAAGGTGAGAGAGAGAGAGAATGAGAGAATGGAGATGTGTGTGGTGTAGAGAGAGAGAGTGTGTGTGAGAGAGAGAGAGAGAGAGAGAGAATTGTGTATGTGTGCGAGAGAGAGAGAGAGAGAGAGAGAGAGAGAGACTAGAGAGATGTGTGTGTGTGTGTGTGAGAGAGAGAGAGAGAGAAGAGAGAATGTGTGTGTGTATGTGTGTGTGTGTGTGTGTGTGTGTGTGTGTGTGTGAGAGAGAGAGAGAGAGAAATGGGGTTGAGAGAGGGGGAGCTGAGAGAATGTGTTATGTGTGTGTTGCTGTGTGTGTGTGTGTGTGTGTGTGAGAGAGAGAGAGAGCGAGAGAGAGTGTGTGTGTGTGTGTGTGTTGTGTGTGTGTGTGTGTGTGTGTATGTGTGTGTGTGTGTGTGTGTGTAGAGAGAGAGAGAGAGAGAGAGAGATGTGTAGAATGTGTGTGATGTGTGTGTGTGTGTGGTGTGTGTGTGTGTGAGAGAGAGAGAGAGAGAGAGAGAGAGAGAATGTGTGTATGTGTGTGTGTATGTGTGTATGTGTGTGTGTGTGTGTGTGCTGTGTGAGAGAGAGAGAGAGAATGTGTGTATGTTCCTGTACTCTATGTTACTGAACAGATGATCAGAATGTCCACATAAACCATGGTTGTTATTAGATGTCCTTATAAACACTTTATACTAAATGAGTGTGTTTTACAGAATCAGAGCATCTCTCTCTCTCTCTCTCTCTCCTCTCTCACACACACACACTCTCTCTCACACACACACACTCTCTCTCTCTTACACACACACACACACTCTCTCTCTCACTCTCACACACACACACACACACACTCTCTCTCTCTCACACACACACACACACACACACACATTTATACACACATATATACATATATACACACAACACACACACACACACACACATAACACGTCACACACACACACATACAGTCTCTCTCGCTCTCTCTCTCTCTCTCTCTCTCTCTTCTTTCCTGTGCATCTGCTTTCCTGTACAGGTGCATCCCCCATACTTTGCAATGTGTGTGTGCATGTGTGTTTGTGCAAAAAAAAGTGTATGTGTGTGTGTGTGTTTGTTTGCACATGTGCATGCTGTCCTTGAGAGAGAGAGAGAGAGAGAGTCGAGAGAGAGAGAGAGAGAGAGAGTGAAAGTGTGTGTGTGATGTTTGTATGTGTGTGTGAGAGAGAGAGAGAGATAGCCAGAGAGGGAGTGTGTGTGTGAGAGAGGGGGTGAGCAGTGAGTGTGTGTGTGTGTGTGTGAGTGTGTGTTGAGTGTGTGTGTGTGTGTGTGTGTGTGTGTGTGTGTGTGTGTGTGTGTGTGTGTGTGTGTGTGTGTGTGTGTGTGTATTGAAAGTATAAGAATGTACGCTGTGAGAGAGAGAGAGAGTGTGTGTGTGTGTGTGAGTGTGTGTGAGTGTGTGGGTGTGAGAGAGAGAGAGTGTGTGTGTGTGTGTGTGTGTGTGTGTGTGTGTGTGTGTGTGTGTGTGTGTGTGGAAATTCCTGCTTTCCTGTTTCACAGTGTACAGGTTTCACTCTTTCCTGTGTGTGTGTGAGAGAGACTGTGTGTGAGACTGTGTGTGTGTGTGTGTGTGTGTGTGTGTGTGTGTGTGTGTGTGTGTGCGTGTGTGAGTAGGAGAGAGAAAGAGTTGTGTTCTGTGTGTGTGTGTGTGTGTGTGTGTAAGAGAGAAAGAGTGTGTGTGTTTGTGTGTGTGTGTTGTGTGTGTGTGTAACGTATAAGTAACTGTACATAAAATTAGCAAAGATGGTCCTTCTAAACTATGATGTTATTAAATGTTCCTGATAAGCATTAATGTTATAATGTTATAATTTGGGTTCAAGCACGTACATAGTGATATGAAGTCTACTGATACTGGTGTGATTATTATTATGTGTTATTATTATGTTATTATGTAGTGTGTTTATTGAAAAGTGTATCATGCAGTCGTGTGAAATGAAACTAGTGAAACTGTAAGAAACTAAGCTCAGTCAGTTAGTTAGGAGGAGGCTGACAAAGTGACAAAGTCAACATCAACATGGACACTGACACAGGGTGACACAGGGTGCTATAATCCCAAAAAATAAATTTCACACATTTTTGGTCATAGATAGATCGAAAATAGAAAATATAGTGTTAGATATTTATTTATTATTTACTTCTGCTGCACGAGTCACAGGTTTTGGCAGCAACAGCACAAAACCAGTGTAGAAATGTTCAGTAGACACGGCTGGCTCAATAATCAATAGTCCAAAGATCCAAAGGTGTTCTGCAGTTATCAATAATTATCCAAAGAATTCGACTCACCGTTTTAACATTTCACTTAAAAGTTCAAAGTAGGCGGAGCCACATCGAGATAAATGGCTATAACTGAAATTAGATATTTTCATGCAACTTTCCACATCTCTGTATGTCCTAAATCATTGGTCAAATCCAAACTATTGTATATCTTTGCCAATTAACGTCTCTAAACGAAGAAAAAAACTTTTCATTGTTCTTTGTATTATTATGGCAAAGGCACGCAATAGCAACACAATAGCCACTGGGGGGCGATATTACGTTTCTCAAGCCCAACAACTTTTTATTCTTCTGTCCTTCAGGTTCAGTTCCTCAGATGTTTAACCATGCAGTTTGCAGCGTGCAGCTATATTTATTATAGTGTGTGTGTTTGTGTGTTTGTGTGTGTGTTGGGTAGTGTGTGTGTGTGTGTGTGTGTGTTTGTGTGTGTTGTGTGTGTGTGTGTGTGTGTGTGTGTGTGTGTGTGTGTGTGTGTGTGTGTGTGTGTGTGTGTTTGTGTGTGTGTGTGTGTGTGTGTGTGTGTGTGTGTGTGTGTGTGTGTGTGTGTGTGTGTGTGTGTGTGTGTGTGTGTGTGTGTGTGTGTGTGGGTGTTGTGTGTGTGTATGTGTGTGTGTGTGTGTGTGTGTGTGTGTGTGTGTGTGTGTGTGTGTGTGTGTGTGTGTGTGGTTTTTGGTGTTGTGTGTATGTGTGTGTGTGTGTGTGTGTGTGTGTGTGTGTGTTTGTGTGGTGTATGTGTGTGTGTGTGTGTGATGTGTGTGTGTGTGTGTGCTCTAAACACGTCACATGACTCTCCTGCTCTCCTCTAACAGGAAGTCTCCTCTCTGAAGAACAGTATTCTGGGTATGAACATGTGGATGATGATCTTCTCTCAGGTAAAAAAGGCCAGAGTGTGAGTTTGTGGAACTTCATGAAATGAAAGATATTAGAATTACAATTCCAAATCAGAAAAGACTAAATGTGTTCTTTCTGAGGCCTGATTATGATTCTTGTAGAGAAGAATTACAGGAACTCCAGTGTTTTAATGCTGACACACGACATCCCATAATATTGTCCCGACAACCTTTCTCTTACAGGAAGCTTCTAAAATCCCTCTTATTAAATGGATCAAAGCTTCTTTAGTGCAGGATTTTATTGTGTAGAAATGTGTTGAAATAAAAAACAATGATTGTTTATTTCCAGTAAAGTCTGGGATTGGAGAAAAGACTGAGGATTATGATGATGTCATCGACACCAGTGACTTCATAAGTGGGTGCAGTTGTAACTGATGACATCAGTGTAGTGATTAACATTAAAGCATGAGGTCAGAATGTGATGGAACTGTTTGTACAGAACCTCTGCTTTTATTTCATTTATGTGATACAGGAAGAGTCGAGGCACCAGAGGACTACGATGATGCCGTCACTGCAGGACCGATCCCTGATAACGTGGATGGTGTGCTTCTGTTTTGGGATTTGTTTTAGAAAGCAGTAGAAATGAAACACACACACACACACACACACACACACACACACACACACACACACACTACAGATACGTTTGTTTATTGTGTTGTGTGGACTGACACACTGACGTCAAATCCACAGCGTACAAACTGTAACTTCAGTCCACTTGAAATAAGTTGACGTGTCTGTGTTTTGTGTAGAGGATGAAGCTGAGAATTATGATGATGCCATTACAGCTGATCAGAAGTCAGTTCTACTGACAGGTATGATAAGAATGTGACAGTATTCACAAACATGCAAATAATCATTAATGACCTTCATGTGGATTTAATAACTTTTATCTCTAAATTCTGACAGAAGACGTGTCTGAGAACTATGATGATGCAGTTACTGCTGAAACAAACACAAACATCATCACAGGTCAGGTTTTATTCTGAAAATACGCAAAAGAATTGTTAAAAAAGTACCTGTAAATCATCATTAAGTGTCAGACAGAAAGAACAAACTCATCATCATGTAAAACTAACTCTAGTGAAGAAACACAAGTGAACTCGGGTTCAGAGAGAGAGTCACAGTGATGAAAATGATGTGTAGAGTTTATATGAACAAAAATAACTGCTAAACTCCAAACAAAAAAAAGAAAAGAAATAAAGAAAACAGGAAAGAGAATGTACAATCTAGACTCAGTTATTGAGCAGGAATTATTTCTTCTATTTAATTCTTCTAAAAAGTTCCAGAAATAAGAAAATATTTGATGTGGGGAAAAAGCGGCCACTAGTGGTGAAAGTTGGTAAAAACCCTGACAATAAGATGAATAAAAGACTTGGGGATGTTCATTCATTCATTGATCTTCTACCGCCTGAGATTGGCACAGGCTCCCCGTGACCCGAGGGAAGATCGGAAAGCGGTAGAAGATGGAGACGTTCAGTTAAAATGAAATGATAAATGTTAGAGTTTTAACAATAATTCAGATTCATCCCACCAACCTGTAACTCAGTATTTTACTAAAACACCAAAACACAGTGTTTATTATTTCTACATTTGTTTATTAACTAGAAACTCCAGAAGAAGAAAAAGATGATGTCATCAGAGAGGAAGAGGATGGAGGAGAGACAGGAAGTGAGTGAGATGTTTATTCTGGTCATGTATATGAGTTTACAGGAAAAGAGTTTTATGTATATTATGTGTATTTATTAAAAGTAAGTTTTGAATGCTTTAAAAATGAGTTAAATGTTAGTACAATTGTATATAGTTACCCTTAGATCAAATTACATTTATTTAAAATATATTATTAATGTAATAGTCAAAATGAGATTTTCCAAAATGTGATACTTAAGTATATTTAATATTAATACACTATAGAGAAGTTGTAGATTTCTGTTTTATTTCCTTCTACATCTTAAACACATGTCCTGTTTTGATATGAATAAAGATAATATTGATAAAGATCCTTTTTTACCACATTATGAAAAACATTCTTAAAGACATTCCTACACAGCGCCTCACTGAGTGGATTTTGAAGGTGTTCCATCACAATGAATACAATATAAACCATCTGTTGAAGAGATAAATGTATTTCTTTTCCAGAATGTGATGTGATGGAGGAGACAATCTCCGAAAGACAGGGACCATGTGACTGAGACACGCCCCCAAAGACCTTTTCTCAGGAAATTACATTTCAACTTTTACAAAGACAAAAAATGATTTGATTCTACTTTCAATAATGTCATGTTTTGTGAATGGTGTTGATTTTCCCCCTAGTTATTTACAAATAGAGTAGAGAGAGTTCAATCCCCTTTCATATAACTTCATGCAAAACCTCCAGCTTTTCTTTTCCTACACTTTTAATGGTTCATCACCTAAACACCACAAGTCTTACTCATCAATTCTTTCATCAAAACTGTATTTCATCAACTGTTTATTATTAATTACAAATGATAGAACTGAAAATGTGTTTCCTTTATTAATTTACATTTACATTCACGCTTGCTGGCGATTACAACTGAGCAAGGGTTGCCTTGCTCAGGCCAAAACTAGTCAATCCAACAACCTTAACCACTAAACTACCGCCTCCCGTTACACTGTCGGCTATAAATATATAGTGTTTACTTGCTGGCTGTTGCAGATTTCATGAAGTATTCTCAGGTTTCTTTCCTTATTCTCAGGAATTTGCTTCATCATTTAAGTTTTAATTCAATAAAAATATGAAGGCCAGTGTTTTTTTGTTTTTTCCTTTCAAGTTTTTTATATTCTACATGCTTTAATTTGCTATTTTTCTATTGTGTAAAAAAATCTATTTTTATACACAAATTGAAATTAAAAAATGTTTGGATTATTTTACTAAAATATGGTGATGTGTTTTTGTTGTTGAGTGATGAAAGTTCTTCTAGAAAATCTCAGGCAGTAACAAATTTTTTTTTATAATGACCAGAAATCTGCGAGTTCAAATACCAGCACCACCTGGAGCTCAACACTAAACCCTTCAACATTCCATTGTCTAATAAAAATACACACACACACACACACACACACACACTGACAATCCACTGCTGTCTCTCTTAGTCTCTACAATCAAACTATGATCATGTTGTCCATGGTGTGGTTCAAGGGAATGGGGAGAGTATTTTTGGTGAGAGCAAAAGTTTAAGGTGTGAAGAATGTTTTTGTGCATTCACTTCCGGTTCCTGACCGGCAGGCCATTTTGTGTTTTCTGCTCCCCGGGGTATTTAAGGCCTGCTCTGTCAGATTATCTCCTCAGGATCCCCGTTACTCTGCCTGAGATTCTCTAGTCCTGGAGGCAGGAGCAATCTTGGCGCCTCCCCAGATGCCACCGAGCATACCTGATCTACAAGCCAGCCCCTCGGATCAGCCCTCACCTAGCACTCTCATTCCTTCTGAGCCACATCTTGTTTCCCCCTGGCCCGGTTCTCTGGAGAATCCTGATCTCTGCAGATCTTTCCTCACACAGTGCAGCCTGGTGTTCTACCTCCAACCTTCTTCCTTTACCTCTGAGCATGCCAAGGTGGCTTATGTTATAACATTACTGTCTGGCCGGGCGCTGCGGTGGAATACTGCAGAATGGGAGGTTCAGGTTCTGTTCCTTCTTCACCTCCTCCTCAGACGAACGAAGATTTTTGGCTCATCCACTTTATGGCAGGATGCCGCCCGCCCAATGTTGTCTGCTAAGCAGGGCGAGCTCTCAATGGCAGAGTATGCTGCTGATTTTTGCCCAAATGCCACTGATAGCAGGTGGGATTGCACAGCAATGTATCATTTATTCAAGGTATTTCGGCGCAGGTGAAGGATGAGCTGGCTGCCCGAGACCTCCCACCCGATTTGAATGCCCTGATCACCTTGGCCACCCGGATTGATCGGCGGATAAGGGAACACTAGGAGCGTCTTGGCCGTTGCTGCGAGCCCACCTACTTCCCACCTCCAGCTCACTACTACCCCCGGAAGATTCAAAAAGTCTCTCCCCCGCCACAATCTATGAAGATAGCACGCCGGCACTTGTCTCCTACCGAGGAGAGGCGAGACGCTTCCAGGAACTTTGCTTGTACTGCGGAGAAGCAGGACACATGGAAGCCTCATGCCCAGCAAAAGGCAGGGCTTGTCCTTGAAGGGGGAGCCCACGACGAGCCATCCACCACCCGTCTCATCTAAACCACTCCTCAAGTTGCGGATCCACACTAGGGGCCAGACTCATTCATGGATGCTGGAGCTGATGCCACGTTCCTTGTTGAGAACCTGGTCCGTCAATTGGATGTTGAGACGGAGCCTTTACCGGCTGCCCTGCAGGTACGGGCATTAGACGGGCATGCACCATCAAGAATCACTACCCTCTGCCTTTTATATCCTCCGTCTTCAAGCTTCTTCCGGGGGGCCACCATCTTCACCTAGTTGGATCTGAGAAACGTCTACCATCCTGTTTGTATCAGAGATTGGGATGAGTGGAAGACATATCTGTGGAAGACACCTTCTGGACATATGATGCCGTTCAGCCTGACCAATGCCCCCGCCTTCTTACGGGACATACTTAACCAGTATGTATTTGTCTATCTTGATGACATCCTCATTTTATCCAGTTCCAAAGACCAACACGTCCACCATGTCCAGTCAATGCTCCATTCACTGACCCTTCCAGTGGGACTCCAGGCTTCTCCAAGCTCAAGGATCTGTTCACATCTGCCCCCATCCTGACCATGCCTGACCCTGCTCGCTAATTCATTGTGGAAGTTGATGCATCAGACACTGGGGTGGGTGCCATCGTGTCCCAACAGGATGCCTGTGATAACTGGCTCCACCTGTGTGTCTTTTTTTCTCATCGCATTAGCCTGGCAGAGCAGAACTACCCTGTTCTGGCGTGGAAGTCGGCAGCGAATTCCGCCACCGAACGCTGACCCTGAGCAATGCCGATAGCAATGAATGAGCCGCATCATATCGTCGTGTAGAGGTTCCGAACACCTTCCGCAATTCTGATGAGAAGGCGGAGAAAGATCTGCTCCCATTAAGCAGAAGCCCATTTCAGTGCTCGACCAGCTAAGAGAGCCCTGAGCACAGAGAGAGGAGCTCAGAGCCGGCATTTGAAGTGTGTTGAACGCTTGAAGCACAGAGCCGGCATTCGGAGAGCATTGAGCACGGGGAGCACAGAGCCGGCATTTTCAGCGAGAGTCCGGACACAGGCAAGGTCGGGAAGCTGGAGGTTGGGAGAGCGAAGGACAGAAACAGGTCGGCAGCAAATAGCGATTGCCAAATAGAAGGAATGTGTTCAGGGCAGGCCTAGAAGAGAACTGAAAGACGATCTTTGGGGTACTTACATGTGCCAGACAGACAGAAACCATTTCCAGGTAACGGGTTGCAGTTAGGCGGTTCCTCCACTTCCTCGGTTCCTCTGTTCCTCGGAAGTGTTCACACATGCTGACAGTTCATAGTTCATCTGGTTCTTGAAGCAAATCGTTAACTGAGACATCTTTTCACTTAATTCAGGCGACGAGAAAGCCTATTGAAATCGCCCCAGGACATGGATTACGTGGTTTGGTGGCTTGAGACTTGGATCCAGTGCAATAATTAAAGGGTTAATCAGAACTAAGTGGGGAAAAAAGCATTTAAAAAATTATGTCCCCATGGCTTTTCCTAGTTTTTTTTCCCAGTGTGCCTGACTCTGTATGGGGTTTTCTTCATTTGTTGGTCACTGTGTGCACCTAGGGCATGTTTCTACATCAACAGCCTTGGAGATCCATTACTGCCATAACTCAGGATCACGTAATGCATTCTATTTCCTTCCAGTGCAGACCATAATAATGCTCATTTCCTAATGATTAACTTTCTACATAATAATTATAATTAATAAATGCATAAATAATATTATTAATAATAATCATTATCATCACCCAGCAGTGCCCACCACAGGTCTTGAACATGTAAGTGCCCGGCGTATTCCGCGTGTCACTAATGCATTGTTCAGTTTACAGGACACAATCAATTGTACACAGTTGAGAAAATTAAATATATTCAGTACAAAACCACACTGTCTTTTTTTTAAGTGAGAAAATTAAATATATTCCAAAACCACACTGTCTTTTTTTTAAAACATCAATTCACAGTAGTAAACTCTTCAATAAAACATTACATTCAACAATCAATTTAATTTAAAATATCACCAAAAAAATGTCGAAACAACTAAATTAAAACACAAGGAACAATAATTGATACTTGAATCAAATCGCGAATCAAATGTCGATAACAACTCTTTAAATTGAAAACACAAGGAACAATGAATTGATTCAAATGATTCTTGAAGGAACAATCAGAATCGCGAATCAAATGACTCGGTTAACCACAGTTAGTAAATTTAAATGATTCAACTTTAAATGATTCAGTTAACAGGGAAAGTTCAATAAACAAAAACATTATTTTATCCAAAAGCAAAAAAAAAACATTTATTTTATCAAACAAAAACCAAACGATTTCGTGATATTTAAGACTTTTATGGCGAAAAGAGAAAAGAAAATCGGAAATCTCTTACCAGTTTCACTTCACACTTCTTTCTCTCTGACTACACTTCAGGCTGACACAAAGATGTCCAAGTTTCGCTTTCAAAGTGCATTCAGTCACATATCCCATTATATTAATGTTATATAAATGTTATATATAAATGTAACATTCTCCTTTTCAAAGAACAAATAAAAAACTTAATTAAAAATTCAGTGCGTGTTTTTCCCACATAATTTCAGCATTGATCTTTCCTCAGCCGCGTTTACTTTATAATGTTTAAATGGAACATAAAACAGGTGATAGATGTGTTTTATTAACAAAAAACACCAATAACGTGCCTCAACTCACACTTCCTAAATTCCCCCCAAATTACACCTACTATCTGTTCACTACAGTGTTCACTACAGTCTCCTCACTATAGCACATTCACTACAGCACAACATCTCCTCACTATATTACTGTATATTACTGTATATTACTGTATATTACTGTATTACCTTACTTACAGAAGCGCATTTTTCTTTTGTGAATGCGATGCGTGTATATAACGTGTGTGTGTGTGTGTGTGTGTGTGTGTGTGTGTGTGTGTGTACGCATTCATCCAAAATCTTTTATTCTCCAGAAGGTGGCAGCAAAGTGCTTCTAAACTCACCGTCACTGGCCTGCTGAGGTGCAGAGGGTCAGGATTCATCGCAGTCCAGAATTGACATGCACATGCTACAGTAAATAATAATAAGTTTAGATAAATACATGCAGAAAAATAAAGCTTTGGGAAGATAAACTTGTGCAGACGCTGTGCAGGAGAATATGAGAACAATATGAAAGAATGTGAATGAAGTAAAACATGAGAACTCTTTAAAAAGAGGATTAATAAGTGTAATCATACAGAACAGTGCTCTCGCTCATGTTCACAGTCCATGTTCTGGGATGATTCTGGGTTCATGTTCTGGAGCATTAAGAAATGAACATTACAATTACAACATGCTCTGTAATCATTTCAATTAAAGAACATATCAGAATCAGCTGGTGTTATATAAATGCACAGTGATTGGACAGAATGTGAGACAATAAAGTCACGTGCAAAATGTAACTAAATCAATAAATAAATAAAACTAATAAAATTCAGAGGAGACAAAAGGACATTAATATGGATTTTTCAAAAGACATCTATGATTTTTAAAAATGCTGGGAAATTATAAAAGGATCCAGTTATATGTTATCACTTCCCATTTTCATTTACATTTATTGGTTTCTTATTTTATTGCTTTTTTAAAATGAATTAATTTATGTAACCATTATGTTAAAACTGTTTCTGTTTCTGAAAGAAATGAAAACTACAAAGAAAAGAAACGATAAATGGACAGATTGAATAGTGTGTGCAGTAGCGGCCCCTAGCGGTGAGTGTCGGAGGTGCAGGCGGAGTGAGAGGGAGCGGCAGCAGGGAGGAATCACACCGCTCCCGGATCCCTGCACTCTCTCATTCATCTGCCCCCCAAAATCCCCTGCGCCACAGCGTACATCTGCACAAATACCCGGAGGAACATCTGGAGGAACGTCTTCTGGCGACATCTGACCGTCACTCTTTCACGGTTTCCAGTCTCCAATCCAGCGCGTCTGTGTCTCAGGTGAGAGAAAGGATTCGGCTCAAATCTCAACATCTCCTCCTGTTCCTGACCCTCAGCTCTCCTGCCTGTGATACAGCGCTCACACGGTTCTCCTACACCTTCTCCTCCTCTCACGTCCTCCTCACATGTTCCCCGGCTGCAGGTGGACACCTGTGTGCGGCATCTCGCTTTACATCCACAACGGACGCAGAAAGGGCTTTCATTTTCAATTGTGTGTGTGTGTGTGTGTGTGTGTGTGTGTGTGTGTGTGTGTGTGTGTGTGTGTCTGTGTGGGTGAGAGAGAGAGAGAGAGAGAGAGACAGTGTGCGTGTGTGAGGAGAGAGTGTGTGTGAGGAAGGGAGAGAGACAGTGTGTGTGTGTGTGTGTGTGTGTGTGTGTTGTGTTGAGAGAGAGAGAGAGAGACAGTGTGTGTGTGTGTGTGTGTGTGTGTGAGAGAGAGAGAGAGAGAGAAAGAAAGGAGACAGTGTGTGTGTGTGTGTGTGTGAGAGAGAGACAGTGTGTGTGTGTCTGTGTGTGTGTGTGTGAGGGAGTGTTTGTGTGTGTGTGTGTGTATGTTTGCACGAGCATGAGTGTGTATATCTATTTGCATATTTGTATTTATTAGGGAATTGAACGTGTTAATTAGATAAATGAATAACAGAAAAAATAACGCATTAATATATTGAACGCAGTTAACACGCCCCGCCCCCTACAGACCTGTAACGTTACACTTTGAAGAACTGCAGAAAGTAACAAAACGAACACGATGCAAAACGTAAAGGATAAAGAAGTGCATGGTTTGCTGAAGGGCAGTTTTAAGTATAAAAGAGATGCGAGTGGAGCCTTTGATAAAACTAAAGTCATTTGCGTTGTTTGTGATAAAGAATTTGCTTATCATCGAAGCTGTTCTAGTTTGAAATACCACCTGAACTCAAAGCACGTTTTAGCGAGTTCTGCAGTCACCTCACCCCCGGCTGCGACAGTCCGAAAACTGCGCTTAAGTCAGTCTACATCGCAATCATTAACAAACGCCATCTCTACATGGATCGCAATGGACTGTAGGCCTGTTGATGTTGTGGAAGACAAGGGGCTTATGGATGCATTTCGAATGGCTTCCTCCGACACAAACTACACACTACCGTCACGAGGTACAGTACTTTCCAAAATAAATCAGCTGTATGACACAGAAAAAAGATCAAAACGGGACAATTTAGCTCAAGCTAATCATGTGGCCCTAACCGGAGATCAGTGGACGTCCATCACTAATCACAGCTATCTATGTGTTACTGCACACGTCATTGATTGTGACTGGAAATTTCAGTCCTTAGTGTTAACTGTGCTGGAGTCAGTCACACGCCACGATTCTGATGCATGTGCTGAACACTTTCTAACAGCGGCTGACGACTGGGGCGTCCAGGAAAAGGTGACCACCGTCGGAACCGACAAGAAGATCACAGCGGTGAGAAAGTTCCCCTTTCATCACATGCCGTGTGCTGGCCATATATTACAGCGCACCATCACTGTTTGTCTCTCTGACAGTGGATTCGCCGACACAATGACAAAGTGTCGCCAAATTGTTGGGCATTTTACGCACGGCCCTGCGAATACAGAAGAACTTCATCAACAACAAATTTCACTGGGACAACAGAGAGAAGAACTGATACAAGACGTGTCGATGAGGTGGAACTCGACACTGGATATGATCACCAGTCTCTTACAGAATGAAGAGGCTGTTAAGATTACTCTGACCCAACAGAAACACAAGTTAGTCATGCTGACTGCGTCTGAGTGGGACAAACTGCACAAGCTGCAGGACCTTCTTCAACCATGCAAGTAAGATCACATTACATTAGTACCGTCTTATATTGTTGTTTATGCATGTGGTCATAGACTGTGAAATACAATATCATGTCTAAATGCTCTCACTGAGAATTACAAATATTTGTAAAGATTTTAAGACTTCATGAAATGAACACATAAAAAAACACACTGAACCTTATTTCTGGTTTGTATGATCTTCAGGTCTGTCACTGAACTCCTTGGGGGTGAGGATTATGTCTCCTGCTCTGTAGTGCTTCCTGCATTCTGCCACCTTCACCGTGTAATGAGAGTCTCTGACGAGGATCCAGCCTATGTGGCGAGGTTCAAGACGGCCTTCAGCAAGGATCTTTCTGAACGCCAAGCTGACATGAATGAAGAATGGCTAAAACTAGCTTCAGCACTTGACCCACGTTTTAAGGACTTGAAGTGTCTATCAAGAGGAGAGAGAGAACCGGTGTGGTCCAGCCTGGAGAAAATACTAGAGGAAGGAGGACTCAGTGCAGATACTCCACAACCTTGTGAGGAACATGAGCCAGATAAGAAGAAGAGAATCCTCCTGCTGGGTTCAGACTCGGATTCAGAGGAAGAAAATCACCACAGCAATGCTTTACATCGTTACAGAGCCGAGCCCAGTATTGCAATGGACCAGTGTCCTCTAGAGTGGTGGGCAGCTCATGCCGGAGCCCACGCTACACTGGCTTCCTTAGCTCGTAAATACCTGGCCACCCCTGCAACCACAGTACCATGCGAAAGACTTTTCTCCCTGGCTGGTAGTGTTGTGCAGAATAAAAGGGCATCTTTAAACTCAGAAAATGTCAACAAGTTAGTCTGTCTTAGTAACTGGTTAAAAGAGAAATAAGAATGTTGTGTAGTGTAGCATAAGGTACAGGATTATGTTCAATAATAATAATAATAATAATAATAATAATATCATGTCCATTGCAGTTTAGTTGTGTTCAGTAATAAATAAAATTGTCACTGTTGTTTTTACTTTAAACATTACTTTATGTTCAGTAATAATTAAAACTGTCATTTGTAAACAATGTTATTATTTTGTGTTAAATAAGTTATAATTGTCAGACACTGTAAACTAATTTATAGATTTGTGTTCAGTGATAAAAATGTCATGATTATTGTTGCCTTCATTATAAACTTGTATTCAATATTAAATGGTAAAAAAATGTAATATCTGTATGTAAGTGTGATTAAATGTGATTAATTAGATTAATTAATCTGTACTCCATGTAAAAGATCTGTTCATCACTCCCACACCTCAGAGAAGTCTGCTAAAACCATGTATACCTCTACTGTATACCGCACTTTCATTTCAGCTCAGATCCGTATTTGTGCCACCCGGATGATGATGGGTTCACTTTCAGTCTGGTTTCATCCTCGTTCCATCTCAGTGAGTTTCTTCTTCTTGCCACAGTCACCACTGGCTTGTTCATCAAATATACATTTATAATTATAAGCAACACATTTATACTTATATGACCTTTATAATTCTGTTTTGAGACAATGTCCACTGTTAAATATTTATTACATTCGTAATATTTGTTATTATTATTAATTATTATTATTATTACACTTAATTGAATTGAGAGATCATAACATGCAGATTCAGATCCTCCGTGTGCTGACCTGCAGACTGTTGGTCCCCTAAACTCCCACGTAAGTTCTACTGAAGGTACAATCATCATCATCATCATCATCATCATCATTATTATTAATTAGAATTAGAATATATATATATATTATTTAATATATATACATATAATAAACAATCATTGTTATACTACTCCTACTAATAATAAAAATATTAATGATTTTACCTTCTGAGGGCGCTGTTATATCACTGTTATATTATCATTCTTCTTCTCTTATTATTATTTTTTTTTTTCAGCATTATGTATAATAATAGTAATAATTAATATTATTGTATTGTAATAAAAAACAATTATTATTTTTATTATATTCATTATTATTTATAAACAATAATAATAATTCATCTGTGACTTAACAGCGCCCTCAGCAGGTCAGTGTAAATAAAAATATTTAACTGAAACAGAAATGTCAGTTTGGAAGTTTTACTGCCCTCTTGTGGATGCGTAAACGTCAATAATAAACAAATCATGAACTTATTTAACTTTATTTGGTTAACTTATTAATGTTTTAATACAGAAACCCAGAGTAAATGTGTGTATATTAAAAATAATATCTAATTTGAAGTGACATGGTAAGAATTCTTAACATTTTCTAATATTTCTTTTTTGTATTAGGAAATTGAATTTAAACTCCATTAAAAAGGATATAAAGTCTTTAAATCAGGGAGGTGATGGATTAGTGGTTAAGGTGTTGGACTCTGGACCAGAAGATCTCAGGTTCAAACCCCACAACCACCAAGCTAACACTAGTGGGCCCTTGAGGGAGGCCCTTAACCCTCAATTACTCAGTTGTAAGTCTCTCTGGATAAGGACGTCTGCCAAATACTGTAAATGTAAATCAACTTATCATTTAATAACCTGTGTTAAATAATTGATGTGTGTGTGTGTGTGTGTGTGTGTGTGTGTGTGTGTGTGTGTGTGTGTGTGTGTGTGTGTGTGTGTGTGTGTGTGTGTGTGTGTGTGTGTGTGTGTGTGTGTGTGTGTGTGTGTGTGTGTGTGTGTGTGTGTGTTGTGTGTGTGTGTATGTGTGTGTGTGTGTGTGTGTGTGTGTGTGTGTGTGTGTGTGTGTGTGTGGTGGTGGTGTGTGTGTGTGTGGGTCTGTGTGTGTGTGTGTGTGTGTGTGTGTGTGTGTGTGTGTGTGTGTGTGTGTGTGTGTGTGTGTGTGTGTGTGTTGTGTAAGGAGAAACTTTCTTTAGATGGAATGAGAAGGAAACCTTGAGAGGAACACAATATATTTTGCAGTGTGT
>JACRUU010000008.1:293299-295799 GCA_030449085.1 Kryptopterus vitreolus | reverse complement strand
TTAGGAAAAGCTTCTTCATTTGTTTTTGTTATTGACAAAGTATATTTCCTCATGTGTCTAAATAATAAATAAATCAAACAAACCCTGCTTTAAGTTCCATTGTTCATCTCAAAGTTCATTATTTATTTCTAACACATCAAAGGAAAGATTTAAGGATTTTCAGTAGAATATAAAGTTATATAATCATGGTGTTGTAGTGAAGTGTGTAATCGGAGTTGTTATTGAGTGTTGTTGTGTGTTTCCTCATGTGTGTGTGATGTGTGTGTGTGTGTGTGTGTGTGTGTGTGTGTGTGTGTGTGTGTGTGTGTGTGTGTGTGTGTGTGTGTGTGGTGTTGTGTGTGTGTGTGATGTAGAACACTGGTCTCTCAGGCTGAGTGGAGGAAAGGGAAGCTGTTCTGGGAGGTTGGAGGTGTATCATAACGCTACATGGGGTTCCGTTTGTGATGATCAGTGGAACATCATGAAAACTCGGGTGGTGTGCAGACAGCTGGGCTGTGGGTCGGAGATGAGTGCTGATAAGGATGTTGGGTTTGGTCCTGGTGAAGGGACGATCTGGCTGAACAGAGTGAAGTGTCGAGGGGATGAGATTCACCTGTGGGACTGTCATCATTCCCTGAAGAAACACACTGACTGCTCTCATGTTGGAGTCACCTGTACAGGTCAGAGGGGTGTGCTAACTTTTCAGCATTCTGTATCCACTCATTACACTTTTCTCCCAGGGTTTAAATTTACATTTTATATGGATTGTTATTACAGACTTATCTACATCCACCGCTATTACACCAAAATCAACAACAACAACAACAACAACGACATCAACAGGTACAATATTACAATCTTCCTGTCCATCATTTTTCTAAATCTTTATAAAAACACTGTCCTATAAAGATTCTCTTTCATAAATGAATTGCAGTAAGAACCATCAGAACTCCATCCACCCCTCCACTGGTTCTCTTTGTGTTGGGAACGCTGCTCTTCCTGGCCTTAGTGCTTCTGGTGGTACTGTTTTACCAGAACAGAGTTCTCAGGAGAGGTACGATACATTCACACATTTTCACTTCTGTTCAACATCAAATGTACTATTATTATTATTATTATTATTATTATTATTATTATTATTATTATTATTATTAATAATAATCTTCACTCCCAGTGGTCTCTAAGAGGAGGTATAAGACTCAGTCTGAGGCAGTGTATGAGGAGATCCATCACAGATACATCAGTAGAAGAACCATGAGCTCCACTCAGAGAGGTGAGTGATATGTGGACTGTTCTACATCACACTTATTCTATTATAATATTTTTATGAGCAGTGAAGTGAAGAACACTGATTATCTCTTCATCATGACACCTGTTATTAGGTGGGATTTATTCAACAGATAGTAAATGTTATTTTGAGTTTGTGTTAGAAGCAGGAAAAACAAATGTAATATGTGTGAGAGGAAATGTGCAGTTAGAGTACATGTGGTGCTGATAAACATCTATTAAAGCTTCTGATTCTGAACAGCTGTGTGTGTGTGTGTGTGTGTGTGTGTGTGTGTGTGTGTGTGTGTGTGTGTGTGTGTGTGTGTGTGTGTGAGTGTGAGAGAGAGAGAGAGAGAGAGAGAGAATGTGTGTGTGTGTGTGTGAGTGATGAGAGAGAGAGAGAGAGAGAGAGAGAGAGAGGAGAGAGAGAGAGAGAGTGAGAGAGATAGAAGAGAATGTGTGTGTGAGAGAGAGAGAGAGAGAGGAATACTGTGTGTGTGTGTGTGTGTGTGTGTGTGAGAAGAGAGAGAGAGAAAGAGAGGGAGAGAAGAAACTGAGTGTGTGTGTGTGTGTGTTGTGTGTGTGTTGTTGATGTGTGTGTGTGAGAGAGAGAGAGAGAGAGAGAGAGTTGTGTGTAAGATGTGTGTGTGTGTGTGTGTGTGTGTGAGAGATGAGAGAGAGAATGAGAGAGAGAGAGAGAGAGAGAGAGAGAGAGAGAGAATGTGTGTGTGTGTGTGTGTGTGTGTGTGAGAGAGAGAGAGAGAGAGAGAGAGAGAGAATGTGTGTATGTATGTGTGTGTGTGTGTGTGGGTGTGTAGTGTGTGAGCGAGTGTGAGAGAGAGGAGAGAGAGAGAATGTGTGTATGTATGTGTGTATGTGTGAGAGAGAGAGAGAGAGAGAGAGAGAGAGAGAGAATGAGAGAGAGAGAGTGTGTAGAGAGAGAGAGAGAGAGAGAGAGGATGTGTGTGTATGTGTGTATGTGTGAGAGAGATGTGTGTGTGTGTGTGTGTGAGAGAGAGAGAGAGAGAATGTGTGTATGTCCTGTACTCTATGTTACTGAACAGATGATCAGAATGTCCACATAAACCATGGTTGTTATTAGATGTCCTATAAACACTTTATACTAAATGAGTGGTTTACAGAATCAGAGAATTCTCTTCTCTCTCTCTCTCACACACAAACACATTTATACACACACATATATATAGATATATATATACACACAACACACATACACTTTCTCAACACACACACA
>JACRUU010000008.1:282233-292799 GCA_030449085.1 Kryptopterus vitreolus | reverse complement strand
CATCTTGGAGAAGCGGTCGAAAACCGTGAGAATGGTGATGTGACCAGACGAGGGAGGGAGGCCAGTGACGAAGTCCAGGGCAATATGAGACCAGGGACATTGGGGAATAGGGAGAGGGCGGAATAGCCCAGCGGGTCGGCCTTTGGGGTTCTTCTGTTGAGCGCAATCGGGGAAGGCGGCCACAAAATCACGGGTGTCCTTTCTAGCAGTGGACCACCAAAAACGGTGTATGAGCAAGGCTAGGGTACAAGGAAGGCCAGGGTGGCAGAACATTGGAGAGTTGTGGCACCACTGGAGTACCTGGGAACGCAACTGGTCAGGCACAAAGAGTCTCTGCCAGGGAATCTGTGCTCCCCACGCTCAACGCGCTCCGAACGCCGGCTCTGTGCTCCCAACGCGCTCCGAAACGCCGGCTCTGTGCTCCCCACGCTCAACATGCTCCGAACGCCGGCTCTGTGCTCCCCATGCTCCGAACGCGGGCTCTGTGCTCCCCACGCTCAACGTACTCCGAACGGTCGCCCCGTCCGAACACATCGTGCTCCCATCAATGCGACGCCGGCTTTGCTCCCCCCGTCAAAAACGCTCCGAACGCGCTCTGCTCCAGCGCATCACGCGCTTCAAACGCTGGCTCCATATGCCTCGGCACTTCCGGATTCTGTTCTCTGACTCGGATTGCTGAATCGGCTCACTCAGTCGGCTCAAAGGAAATTGACACACTTGCTCTGTCCACTGGTTTCACCATCTCCCTGGCTTCTAGTTGGCTCTGAGCTTGTGCACAGCTCCACCAACTTCCTACTCCTGCTCGGCATCCGCCACCTTGGATCCTCCACACTAGGTTCTGATACACTGAGCTTCCTTTGTCGCCTTCTCGGCTGAATTACAGAAGGTTTTTGGAACATCCACGCCCTGGGATGATCCTGCACATGCACTTCTCAGTCGAGTCGAGTTTTCCGCTGTCCTCCGCATTCTGGCTCATTCCACCCTCTCCCTATTCTCCTGCCGGGGACAGGCGTCAGGGGTGGGCTGGCCCACCATAGCCTGCTGGACCTTCATTTTGATGTCCAGGTGGAGGAGCGCAAACAGTTATGGAAGGTGGGAGGATGTTTTCGGGTGGGGGGTCCCTATCCCCACTGGCGTGTATACAGGAGAGGGCATCAGGTTTGCCATTCTTAGACCCAAGATGGTAGGCTAGAGAAAAATTTAAAGAAAAGCAGAGCCATTTGGTTATCACAGGCATCCCCCTCAAACCAATGGCGCCAGGTTGGGACACCACCAGGATACAGGGTAGTTCTGCTCTGCCACCGATGAGAAAAAAAGACATCCCAAGGTCTGGGGACACGATGCACCCACCACAATCATCTTCCATAATGAATTTGCTAACAGGGTTAGGTATGGTCAGGATGGGGGCAGATTTGAACAGATCCTTGAGCTTGGAGAAGGCTTGCTCTGCCTCAGAGTCCCACTGGAAGGGTCAGTGAATGGAGCACTGACTGGAAATGGTGGACATGTTGGTCTTTAGAACTGGAGAAAATGAGGATGTCGTCAAGATAGACAAATACATACTGGTTAAGTATGTCCCTTAATACAGCAGGGGCATTGGTCAGGCCGAACGGCATCGCTAGGTATTCATAATGTCCATAAGGGGTCTTCCACTCAGCCCCCTCTCTGATACGAACAAGATGGTAGGCGTCAGCTCCAGAAGGGCAGCCGATCCACGAATGACGCCAATTCATGAGTCTGGCCCCTAGTGTGCAGCCGTAACCTGAGCAGTGGTTTAGAGGCTGGATGTGGGCTCCCCCTTCAGTAATGAGCCCTGCCTTTTGCTGGACATGAGACCACCATATGTCCTGTTTCCCAGGGGTACAAGCAAAGCCCCTGGGAGCGTCTCATCTCTCCTTCTCAGTAGGAGACAAGTGCCGGCGTGTGATCTCCATATGCTTGTGGCGGGGGAGAGAGTTTTGGAAGTGGGTGGCATTTCCGGGGGTGCGTGGTAATGAGCTGGAGGTGGGAAGTAGGTGGGCCCGGTTTGATGGCCAAGACGCTGGTGATTAGGGCATCCAAATCTAGTGGAAGGTCTCGTTCAGTCAGCCAGCTCGTCCTTCACCTGTGCCAAAAGACCTCAAATAAAGGTATCCTGCATTGCTGTGCGATCCCACCCGCTATCAGTGGCATTTGTGCAAAAATGAGCACAGCATACTCCGCCATTGAGAGCTGCTCGCCCTGCTTAGCAGACAACATTGCAGTGAGTGGGCAGCATCCTGCCTTGGAGTGGATGAGCCAAAAATCTTGCGAAGTTCGTCTGAAAAGGAGGTAAGCGAGGAACAGAGGGGCGACTGAACCTGAACCTCCAATTCTCAGTATTCCACTCCAGGGCCCGGCCAGACAGTAATGATATAACATAAGCTACCTTGGCCTGCTCGGAGGTAAAGGACAAAGACTTGGAAGGTAGAACACCAGGCTCTGCACTGTGTGAGGAAAGATCTGCAGAGATCAGGTTCTCCAGAGAACCGGGCCAGGGGGAACAAGATGTGGCTCCCGAGGAATGACAGCGCTAGGTGAGGGCTGATCTGAGGGGCTGTCTAGTGGACCAGGTGTGCTCGGTGTGCTTCGGGGACTGGTCGCTGAGACTGCTCCTGCCGCCTGGGGGTTTTGGAGGTACTGCACCAGCTCTTGGAGCGTCGTGGTAGTCTCCTGAAGTCATAACTCGTGGGAGGACTCGTTGGGTGGACACAAATGCACGACGCAACAGGAGTGTACAGTTTATATGTGTCTTTAAAAGGTCTTAGGCAGCAACAAGCAGCAGGGAGGGAGCTAATTTTAAGGGAAACATGAAGGTCCAGGAAAAAATAAAAACCCACAAAGGTAACCATCCAAAGGCAAAAAACAAAAATATTTCCACAAGGGAGAAAATTCACAGTCCAAAACCCAACTCACAAAAAGTTTAGTGCATAAAGGCAATGGGAAAAGAAAAGGAAGCAGAGCAAACCGAGAGTCCAGGGCTAGAGAAACTCGGGCAGAGTACTGGGGATACCGAATGAGATAATCTGCCAAGGAGCAGGGCTTACAGAATGCCTTATATACCCCGGGGAGCAGGGAACACCACAAAATGGACGCCGAGCAGAAACCGGAAGTGAGCACCGCGAAACTGGAAGTGAGGACACACAAACACTCTTCACACCTTTACACTTGTGCTCTCACCAAAAATACTCCCTTCACTTGAACCACACCATGGACACCGTGATCATTGTTTTAGAGACTAAGAGAGACAGCAGTAGATTGTCCTTGTGTTGTGTGTGTGTGTGTGTGTTGTGTGTGTGTGTGTGTGTGTGTGTGTGTGTGTGTTTATTAGACAATGTAATGGTGAATGGTTTAGTGTTGAGCTCCAGGTGGTGCTGGTATTTGAACTCGCAGATTTCTGATATACATATTATATAAATTTATTTTTGTTACTGCCTGAGATTTTCTAGAAGGACTTTCATCACTCAACAACAAAAACACATCACCATATTTTAGTAAAATAATCCAAACATTTTTTTTAATTTCAATTTGAATGTATAAAAATAGATTTTTTTACACAATATAAAAAGAGCAAATTAAAGCATGTAGAATATAAAAAAAACTTTAATCCTTGAATGCAAAATAAAGCACTGGCCTTCATATTTTTATTGAATTAAAACTTAAATGATGAAGCAAATTCCTGAGAATAAGGAAAGAAACCTGAGAATACTTCATGAAATCTGTCTATATATTTATGACTGTGACATTGACTAGTTTTGGCCTGCAACATATCCAGCCAGCAATAAGCACTGCAAACAATAAAAACACAATCTACCTAATTAGCATATCAGAGTGTAAATATTTCAAAAAGAATTCTGGAATCATTTTCAGTTCTATCATTTGTAATTAATAATGAATAAGCAGTTGATGAATATAGAGCAGTTTTGATGAAAGAATTGATGAGATAAATGACTTGTGGTGTTTCAGTGATATTGAAGCATTAAAAGTGTAGGAAAAGAAAAGCTGGAGGTTTTGCATGAAGTTATATGAAAGGAGATTGAACTCTCTCTACTCTATTTGTAAATAACTAGGGGGAAAATCAACACCATTCACAAAACATGACATTATTGGAAGTAGAATCAAATCATTTTTTGTCTTTGTAAAAGTTGAAATGTAATTTCCTGAGAAAAGGTCTTTGGGGACGTGTCTCAGTCACATGGTCCCTGTCTTTCGGAGATTTCTCCTCCATCACATCACATTCTGGAAAAGAAATACATTTATCTCTTCAACAGATGGTTTATATTGTATTCATTGTGATGGAACACCTTCAAAATCCAGTCAGTGAGGCGCTGTGTAGGAATGTCTTTAAGAATGTTTTTCATCATGTGGAAAAAAAACAATCTTTATATATCTCAGCTGTGTTCTTTATAAATTCATCTTTCTTTATATCATATCAATCCCAAAACTGGACATGTGTTTAAGATGTAGAAGGAAATAAAACAGAAATCTACAACTTCTCTAAACTGTTTCATAAATATGGCTGCTTGTGCTGTAACAGAATGGAGATTACAAAACAGAACAGATGATCTATATATTATATATGATATAGAATAAAGTCTCACTTTAACTTTGTTGCCTTTAAACTCATGTTACATTATCAGAATAAACACCTCACTCACTTCCTGTCTCTCCTACATCCAGTTACTCTCTGATCACATCATCATCATCATCATCATCATGACCATCATCTTTTTCTTCTTCTGGAGTGTCTAGTGAAGAAAGAAATGAAGAAATAATAAACAATGGTGTTGTGTTGCTGTTATAGTAAAATATTGAGATTACACAGTGGTGTGATGAATCTGAGTTAATCAGGGCTTTTCTCCCCACTATCGCCACTAGGGGGCACTATTTCCCCACGTGCACTGTTTTTCCACTTCAGGTACTATTTAATCCATCTCATTTCCATTCATTCATTCATTCATCTATCTTCTACCGCTATCACATTATGGCCCTCGTTCATGGATGGAGCCTGTTCCTATTTCAGGCAGATTGGCTGGAATACAATGCCAACACAACACACACATGTAGGGCAGACATTTACACACTATTCACACACTAGGGGGACCAAGGGAATGGAAAACCCGTGAGGCAGGTTTTTGGATGAGGAAAAAACCCTGGGAGCACGGGGAAAAACATGCCCCCCCAAACTCCCACACATGGCCCACAGAAGGTTCCTACTGAGAATCCTGACAGGGGACATCAGGAATTGTAAGTTTTGTTGGATATTGTAACCAGGTAATTTCATTTTGTGCGTAGCTATTTTTGATTCTTCCTTTTGAGCCACTGCATTTTATTTATAATCACTTTATTTCCTGTTTTTATTCATTTTAAATAATTTTTTTAAATCATTTGCCCTAGCTCTCAGGATATGTTAGTATACCATGTTGATGACTTTTTTTTTTTTTCACCACCATCAACGATGCCATTATTTCATGGCCCTTGAAAGTTGAAGGCCCTTTGAACCCTCTGTAATTGAACTCATTGTGTATAAAATGTGCTGCTAATGCCGCAAATGTAAATGTAAATGTATTGCCTTGCCATTTTTACCTTTTTGCTCAAATAAACTCCATCATTCTTATCACTGTGACTGACTTTCTCTCTCTGGACCCGAGTTCAACTGGTTGTCACTCCTGCACAAATCTGCCGATCTGCCAGTTATACAATGGCAATTGGCTACCAGCAACTGTAATTGAGTTTCAGTAGGTTTTTTTTTTGGTAGGTTGATTGGCTCACCCATTGGGAAAATTGTCTCCTAGTGTCATGATGTCCAACATGTGTGCTGTGTTGTGTGTGTGTGTGTGTGTGTGATGCTGTTCTGAAAAATGTAGCTAGCCCTGTGATGGGTTGGCATTCCATCCAGGTTAGTGTATCCTGAGGGTCCTAAGTTTTATTGCCCATAGACGCCTAATGAGATAGGCACTTTGAGACTCCCCGTGACCCGAGGGAAGATCGGATAAAGGTGGTAGAAGATGATTGAATGAATGTCCGAATTAATGCTTATTCATGTAATTTCACATGTAACATATTCAACTTTTTATTTCTTTTCTTTTACTTCTTCAGAATGAAAACCTGACCTGTGATGATGTTTGTGTTTGTTTCAGCAGTAACTGCATCATCATAGTTCTCAGACACGTCTTCTGTCAGAATTTAGAGATAAAAGTTATTAAATCCACATGAAGGTCATTAATGATTATTTGCATGTTTGTGAATACTGTCACATTCTTATCATACCTGTCAGTAGAACTGACTTCTGATCAGCTGTAATGGCATCATCATAATTCTCAGCTTCATCCTCTACACAAAACACAGACACTTCAACTTATTTCAAGTGGACTGAAGTTACAGTTTGTACGCTGTGGATTTGACGTCAGTGTGTCAGTCCACACAACACAATAAACAAACGTATCTGTAGTGTGTGTGTGTGTGTGTGTGTGTGTGTGTGTGTGTGTGTGTTTCATTTCTACTGCTTTCTAAAACAAATCCCAAAACAGAAGCACACCATCCACGTTATCAGGGATCGGTCCTGCAGTGACGGCATCATCGTAGTCCTCTGGTGCCTCGACTCTTCCTGTATCACATAAATGAAATAAAAGCAGAGGTTCTGTACAAACAGTTCCATCACATTCTGACCTCATGCTTTAATGTTAATCACTACACTGATGTCATCAGTTACAACTGCACCCACTTATGAAGTCACTGGTGTCGATGACATCATCATAATCCTCAGTCTTTTCTCCAATCCCAGACTTTACTGGAAATAAACAATCATTGTTTTTTATTTCAACACATTTCTACACAATAAAATCCTGCACTAAAGAAGCTTTGATCCATTTAATAAGAGGGATTTCAGAAGCTTCCTGTAAGAGAAAGGTGATTATGGGATGTCGTGTGTCAGCATTAAAACACTGGAGTTCCTGTAATTCTTCTCTACAAGAATCATAATCAGGCCTCAGAAAGAACACATTTAGTCTTTTCTGATTTGGAATTGTAATTCTAATATCTTTCATTTCATGAAGTTCCACAAACTCACACTCTGGCCTTTTTTACCTGAGAGAAGATCATCATCCACATGTTCATACCCAGAATACTGTTCTTCAGAGAGGAGACTTCCTGTTAGAGGAGAGCAGGAGAGTCATGTGACGTGTTTAGATGCACACACACACAACACACACACACACACACACACACACACACACACAACACACACACACACACAAACACACACACACACAACACACAACACAACAAACACACACACACACACACATACACAATACACACACACACACACACACACACACACACCACACACACACAACACATACACACACATACACACACACATACGCACACACACACACACACACACAGAATAGAAGGGATGGTGGATTCACCTAAACAGAAAGCCAGACATGCCTGTACACACACAGAAACACATACACTTCAAGACAGAGAAGGGGATACACCTGTACAGGAAAGCAGATATACACATACACACACACACACACACACACACACACACACACACACATAAAGCACATACATTATATTTCCACTAACACATTCATTCATTCATCTTCTACTGCTATATCCGATCTTCCCTCGGGTCACGGGGAGCCTGTGCCTATCTCAGGCGTCTATGGGCATTAACGCAGGATACACTCAAACATATTTAGGTTATTAATATTTTAATATATATTTCTCATAAATTACACACACACACACACACACACACACACACACACACAGAAAATAGGATGCACCTGTACAGGAACGCAGGCACCTTATAAGGCGTCATACTTTATATTTACACCCTATATTTAGTTATTTTTGGACTTTATTTATGGCTTACACACACAAACACAGAAGCTTTAATCGATGTATATCAGAGCATTTCCTTCCTGTGTGTTTGTGTGTGTGTGTGTGTGTGTGTGTGTGTGTGTGTGTGTGTGTGTGTGTGTGTGTGTGTGTGTGTGTGTGTGTACTATATCAGCACTATATGTACTCTGACTGCACATTTCCTCTTATACACATTTTTCTTATTTTGATTGATTTATTATAAAGAAATAACACTGGGTTTTCACAGTAAACATTTTGATCACTGAGTTTGAATTGAAGTTTGTATTTTGTTGACAGTTGAAAATGAAATAGAATAAGTGAGATGTAGAACAGTCCAAATATCACTCACCTCTTTGACTGGTGCCTGAGGTTCTTCTAGTGACGTAATTCCGGTTGATAATTTCATAAGCAGTGTGTCCCATGTGATTAACCTCCTCATAGAGGCCCTCAGGATTTGTCTTAGACAGAACTGGGATGGGATTGACAGAATGACATGTATACAAATATTCCAATACACATTTAATTATGAGGTGACAATTTTAACAACATCTGAACAAATTAAATAAAAATATACATTTAGTACATATAGTACATTTTTGGTTATGGAAAAAAAGAATGAAATGGCAATAAAAAGTCTCTTAAGTTTTGCCCTTATTTATCTTCTTGTTTAGTTTGTTGTTAGTTTGTTTTGGCTTTCTTGTGTGATGATCTACAGCAGGGGTCCCCAAAATTATTTATCAGAGGACCACATAATTTTTCCTTTCTTTAATGGGGGTCAGTTTATAAAAGAAAATGACGTGGGGCCGGAGTGATTACTAGTAGTATTATGATTGTAACTGTATGTATTATACCTTCTTAATACTAGAATAGTTTATTACGTTGTTCTTTTCAAGCGATATATTAATGAACTTTATTACTGTTATAATGACTTTTATATTCAATGCTTCCTGAACCGTGAGACTGTGGGTGTGAGTATTAGAGAAATAAAGCGGCGGGACACATATTGAATAGGGAGGCGGGACTAAAGCATCACTGTTGTGATTGGTCTTTCATTGGTGCTTGCAGGATCGGTCACGCCCAAGGCGATTCCCACAGTGAATAACGGATGTTTGAAAGTGAACTGTTGTTTATCTGTATTCCTTCAAGCCCGGACCAACGAATCCATAACACATATATTTAAAAAAAATATTTTCAAAATATGTCTCTGGAATTATTCAAAGGACCGGATCCGGCCAGAGGGCCCTGATCTACAGTCTACGCTGTCTTTATATCATTCCTAGATTCATCATAATTAAACACACTGAAAACCAGACCTTGTACCCTGCCCTGAAAAACATTCTGTAACGACACTTATACACTGTAGCACACTTTTATTGTGAACTAGATAAGTCTGTATTTGTGCTGTACCTCTCCTGAGCACTCTGCTCTGTTGAAATAGTCCCACCAGAAGCACTAAAGACAAGAAGATCAGTGTTCCCAACATGAAGAGAACCAGTGGAGGGGCGGATGGAGCTCCAAGTGATGCAGGAATTGAAGTCTCAGTTACTGAAATCAAAAACACAAAGTGGATATAAATACAACAACATACTAATAAATAATTAGATATTTAAACAATATCTAGTTAACAAAAATTATACATACCTGATTTGGTGGTTGTGGATATGAAGAGCGTTGTGTTTATGGTGGTGGTGGTGGGTGTTAGAGTGGGTGTTAGAGTAGACAGAGTGAATATGTCTGTATTTACAGAAAGAAAAAAAACAACTATGGTATAAATAAAAGTATATTCACACTATAAATAAATGTATGACATGCTGATGTATGTATTACAATATAGGCTATACATTTTATAAATAGCAATGATTAAGCCTTGGGACAGAAGGCTGAAAAGTTAGCACACCCCTCTGACCTGTACAGGTGACTCCAACATGAGAGCAGTCAGTGTGTTTCTTCAGGGAATGATGACAGTCCCACAGGTGAATCTCATCCCCTCGACACTTCACTCTGTTCAGCCAGATCGTCCCTTCACCAGGACCAAACCCAACATCCTTATCAGCACTCATCTCCGACCCACAGCCCAGCTGTCTGCACACCACCCGAGTGTTCATGATGTTCCACTGATCATCACAAACGGAACCCCATGTAGCGTTATGATACACCTCCAACCTCCCAGAACAGCTTCCCTTTCCTCCACTCAGCCTGAGAGACCAGTGTTCTACATCACACACACACACACACACACACACACACACACACACACATCACACACACACACACAACACACACACACACACACACACATCACACATGAGGAAACACTACAACACTCAATAACAACTCCACTTACACACTTCACTACAACACCATGATTAATATAACTTTATATTCTACTGTAAATCCTCAAATCTTTCTTTTGATGTGTTAGAAATAAATAATGAACTTTGAGATGAACAATGGAACTTAAAGCAGGGTTTGTTTTAATTTATTTATTATTTAGACACATGAGGAAATATATTTTGTCAATAACAAAAACAAATGAAGAAGCTTTTCCTAAAATATCAAGCAATGTTTCTAAGATTTATCTAAGCAGTTATTTTCTGTACCTTGTGTTCCACTTCTGCAGGTGATATGAACGACCTCATCACGATTATCACACTTGTTCTGCCCCCAGGG
>JACRUU010000008.1:246792-273531 GCA_030449085.1 Kryptopterus vitreolus | reverse complement strand
TTTCTGCGTCCGTTGTGGATGTAAAGCGAGATGCCGCACACAGGTGTCCACCTGCAGCCGGGGAACATGTGAGGAGGACGTGAGAGGAGGAGAAGGTGTAGGAGAACCGTGTGAGCGCTGTATCACAGGCAGGAGAGCTGAGGGTCAGGAACAGGAGGAGATGTTGAGATTTGAGCCGAATCCTTTCTCTCACCTGAGACACAGACGCGCTGGATTGGAGACTGGAAACCGTGAAAGAGTGACGGTCAGATGTCGCCAGAAGACGTTCCTCCAGATGTTCCTCCGGGTATTTGTGCAGATGTACGGCTGTGGCGCAGGGGATTTTGGGGGGCAGATGAATGAGAGAGTGCAGGGATCCGGGAGCGGTGTGATTCCTCCCTGCTGCCGCTCCCTCTCACTCCGCCTGCACCTCCGACACTCACCGCTAGGGGCCGCTACTGCACACACTATTCAATCTGTCCATTTATCGTTTCTTTATCTTTGTAGTTTTCATTTCTTTCAGAAACAGAAACAGTTACATAATGGTTACATAAATTATTCATTTTAAAAAAGCAATAAAATAAGAAACCAATAAATGTAAATGAAAATGGGAAGTGATACATATAACTGGATCCTTTTATAATTTCCCAGCATTTTTAAAATCATAGATGTCTTTTGAAAAATCCATATTAGTGTCCTTTTGTCTCCTCTGAATTTTATTAGTTTTATTTATTTATTGATTTATTTACATTTTGCACGTGACTTTATTGCCTCACATTCTGTCCAATCACTGTGCATTTATATAACACCAGCTGATTCTGATATGTTCTTTAATGAAATGATTACAGAGCATGTTGTAATTGTAATGTTCATTTCTTAATGCTCCAGAACATGAACCCAGAATCATCCCAGAACATGGACTGTGAACATGAGCGAGAGCACTGTTCTGTATGATTACACTTATTAATCCTCTTTTAAAGAGTTCTCATGTTTTACTTCATTCACATTCTTTCATATTGTTTCTCATATTCTCCTGCACAGCGTCTGCACAAGTTTATCTTCCCAAAGCTTTATTTTTCTGCATGTATTTATCTAAACTTATTATTATTTACTGTATGTGCATGTCAATTCTGGACTGCGATGAATCCTGACCCTCTGCACCTCAGCAGGCCAGTGACGGTGAGTTTAGAAGCACTTTGCTGCCACCTTCTGGAGAATAAAAGATTTTGGATGAATGTGTACACACACACACACACACACACACACACACACACACACACACACACACACAGTGATAGGTTATATACGAATGCGCATCGCATTCACAAAAGAAAAATGCGCTTCTGTAAGGTAATATACAGTAATATACAGTAATATACAGTAATATACAGTAATATAGTGAGGAGATGTTGTGCTGTAGTGAATGTGCAGTTAGTCTGGTGTAATTTAGGGAAATTTAGGAAGTGTGAGTTGGAGGCACGTTATTGGTGTTTTTTGTTAATAAAACACATCTATAACCTCTTTTATATTCCATTTAAACATTATAAAGTAAACGCGGCTGAGGAGAGATCAATGCTGAAATTATGTGGGAAAAACACGCACTGAATTTTTTAATTAAGTTTTTTATTTGTTCTTTGAAAAGGAGAATGTTCCATTTATATATAACATTTATATAACATTAATATAATGGGATATGTGACTGAATGCACTTTGAAAGCGAAACTTGGACATCTTTGTGTCAGCCTGAAGTGTAGTCAGAGAGAAAGAAGTGTGAAGTGAAACTGGTAAGAGATTTCCGATTTTCTTTTCTCTTTTCGACATAAAAGTCTTAAATATCACGAAATCGTTTGGTTTTTTGCTTTTGGATAAAATAAATGTTTTTGTTTATTGAACTTTCCCTGAACTGAATCATTTAAAGTTACGAACTGTGGTTAACCGAGTCATTTGATTCGCGATTCTGATTCAAGTGAATCAATTCATTGTTCCTTGTGTTTTCAATTTAAAGATGTTATCGACATTTTTTTGGTATTTATAATATTATTTGGTGATATTTGAAATTAAATTGATTGTTGAATGTAATGTTTTATTGAAGAGTTTACTACTGTGAATTGATTTAAAAAAAAGACAGTGTGGTTTTGAGAATATATTTAATTTTCTCACTGTATTTTTGTACTGTACACTGTACAATTGTGTCCTGTAAACTGAACACTGCATTAGTGACACGCTGTATACGTCGTGCGCTACATGTTCAAGACCTGTGGAGGGCACTGCTGGGTGTTGATCATTATTAATAATATTATTTATGCATTTATTAATTATAATTATTGTGACCGATTATTTGTACCCGGGTTCGCCTATACTGGGAAGAATATAATAAATAAATGAAAATGCAGGAATGAAAGCGCGTTACCACAAGAATATATCTTCTATTACTTTTATAAATAATAACCGAAAACACAATCAAGGAGGGAAACACAAAACAAGCAATCCGGTTTCCACTCAACACCGTGCCACACGTAGACAGACAGTATCAGCATAAACTTCTACTTCTCATGGGGCATGACTCTTACCCTAGTACGGCAAGCCCCGAGGGGAAAAATGCCTTATGACATGAAATGTACATATGTGGCTGACGACCAAGCCCCGAGGGGAAATATCATATGCGGTCAATAAAGTCTGTTACATTATTATGTAGAAAGTTAATCATTAGGAAATGAGCATTATTATGGTCTGCACTGGAAGGAAATAGAATGCATTACGTGATCCTGAGTTATGGCAGTAATGGATCTGCCAAGCTGTTGATGTAGAAACATGCCCTGGTGCACACAGTGACCAACAAATGAAGAAAACCCCATACATAGGACACTGGGAAGAAAACTAGGCAAGGCCATGAGACATAATTTTTAATGCTTTTTTCCCCACTTAGTTCTGATTCCCCTTTAATTATTGCACTGGATCCAAGTCTCAAGCCACCAAACCACGGAATCCATTTCAATAGGCTTTCTCACCGCCTGAATTAAGTGAAAAGATGTCTCAGTTAACTGTCAGCCTGTGTGAACACTCTTCTGTGTGCTACAGAAGAGCCCACCCACCTGCAACCCGCTACCCGGAAATGGCGTCTGTCTGTCTGGCACATTATAAGTACCCCAAAGATCCTCTTTCAGTGCCAGATTCTCTTCTAGGTTTGCCCTGAACACATTCCAGCTATTTGCCAATCGCTATTTACTACCAAGCTGTGTCTGTCCTTCGCTCTCCCGACCTTGCCTGTTTCCAGACTCTTGCTGAAAACGCCGGCTCTGTGCGCTATGCACTCAACACGCTCCGAACGGCAAGTCCGCCCACACCTGTCTTACCCGCTCAGTCCTCTCCATGCAGCCCGCCTCTCTAACCAGGGTCTCCATGGCCTTAATGCCATTACCAATGTCCGCAATCGATATCCGCTCCCCCTCATGGCCTCTGCCTTTCGATCTCCTGCATGGCTCCTGCACCATCTCCTGCACTCTTTTCACTTAATTGGACCTGCACAATGCCTACCACCTTAGTGCGTATCCGGGAGGGAGATGAGTGGAAGATGGTATTTTACACCCCCATTGGCTACTACGAGTACCTGGCATTGGCCTCACCAATGTGAGTGTTCCCGGCTCTGGTTAACGTGTTCAGAGACATGCTGAATGTGTTTGTCTACCGGGATGATTTCCTGATTTTCTCTCCCTCAGTGGAGGAACATGTTCGTCATGTCCAAGCAGTTCTGGACTGGCTCCTGAAGAATGGGCTGTATGTTAAGCCAGAGAACTGTGAGTTCCATGTTTCACGGACCTCCTTCCTTGGGTGCCTGGGATTCTCCAATTTCTATTGGTGGTTCATCAAGGGCTATAGCTCAGTGGCCTTCCCCCTCCACCAGCTTACCTTAATCCTCTGTACCTTTCTCTGGAGCTCTGAAGCTGGGGCCACCTTCTCCGAACTTAAGCAGAGGTTCACAGAAGATCCTATCCTGATTTTGCCCGATCCTGCTCGAGCAGATTGTGGCAGAGGTCGATGTCTCTAACATTGGGGTTGGTGTCATCCTTTCCCAGGTCTGCCCCAAAGACAATTGTCTGCACCCATGTGCTTGCTATTACCCAAGGGAACTTCTCACTGTCAAATTGGCCATGGAAGAGTGGCTTCATTGGCTGGAGGGCACTTAAATACCATTCCTAGTGTGGACTGACCACTGAAACTTGGAGTACCTCCAGTCGGCCAAACGGCTCAACCCTCGCCAGGCCAGATGGGGCCTTTTCTTTGGCCGTTTTCTGTTTACCCTGTCCTACCGCATGAGGAATCGGAACACCAAGCCTGATGCTTTGTCCAGGGTTCATGCTCTCGAAGAGGAGGAGGAGCCGAACCCCGAAACCATCCTTCCTAAGTTTGTCTCGGTGTGCACTCTGGGTCTTCAACCTCGAGGAAAGGATCAGGAAAGTGAAAATGCTGAGCTATCCGGCAGGGAGGGGCCTGCTTTTCATCCCTGAAGCGCTGCACTCGTAAGTCCTCCAGTGGTGTCACAACTCTCTCTTCTTCTGCCACCACAGATTCCCTCAAACCGTGTCACTGTTCCCGGGCACAATCCCGGTGGCCTTCGCTCCGTAAGGAGACCCAGGATTATTTGGCTGCCTTCCCAAACTGTGACCAACACAAGACCTCTCACAGGCAACCGGAAGGTCTCCTACGTCCACTAATGGCACTTCATCGCCCTACCCAAGCTGCTGTCCGCCAAGGAGACGGCCAAGCTGGTTCCATCCCCCACTTCCGGCTCCATGGACCGACCAGGGATATTGTCTCAGATCGTGGACCCCAATTCTCGACTTGTGAATTTTGCCGCCTATTGGGCATGTTGACCAGTCTCTCATCTGGGTTCCACCCCCAGACCAACGACCAAACTGAGAGGCTCAACCGAGATCTGGAGACCGGGCTCCGCCTCATCTGCAGTTGAGAACCAGTCTCCTGGTCAGAGAGGCTAATATGGATTGAATATGCCCATAACACCCTTCCCAAAGCTTCTACCGGCCTCTTGCCTTCCCAAGTGGTCCATGGTTACCTGCTGCCGATTTTCTCTAGCCAGGAGCCCAGGTCCTCCGTTCCTGCTGCTCTGCACAAGCAGGGCCTTCTCCCTGGTGCCCCCTCAAATGCTGGCTCTGTGCAACCCGTGCAACCCGTCAACGCTCAACGCGCTCCGAATGCTGGCCCTGTGCTCCTCATTCTCAACTCGCTTCAACGCCGGCTCTGTGCTCCCCACGTTTAACGCGCTCCGAACGCTGGCTCCATATGCCTCTCACTTTATGTCCAGCAAAAGGGCGGGCTTGCCGGTGAAGAAGAGGTCACTGGTGAGCTGTATTCCTTTCATCCTCTCGACACCCACCATTCTCTGCACAACCTGAACACAAATACTGAACTCGACTTTGTGGATTCCGGGGCTGATGCCAACTTCATAGAACTTCACAGATCCAGACCGAACCCCTACCCGAGGTACTTCAAGTTCGCATTCTTGACCGGGCTACTCAACGGGCCAAGAGCCTCCTTGTCACTATCGGTGAACAACATAGAAAGTAGATTAGTTTTCTGGTGATCTCATCTCCCCAGTCCCTGGCACAGTATCTACATCCTGCTAGCCCTCCTTCTCCAGTTGCTACTCTCGAAGACGTTGACCTCTCTTGCGTTCCCGAGAGCTGCCACAACCTGGCTAAGGTGTTCAGGTCTTAATGCCATAACCATCTACAACCATTACCAGCTTCCCCTCATGTCCTTGGCTTTCGAGCTACTCCATGGAGCGACCATCTTCACAAAATTAGATCTTTGCAATGCCATATTAGGGAGGGGGATGAGTGGAAGACTTCAACACCCCAGTGGGCCACTATGAATATCTGGTCACGCCCTTTGGACTCACTGTGTCCCAGGCCCTAGTAAATGACATTCTCAGAGACATGCTGAACAATGTTTGTGTGCCTGGATGACATCCTTATATTCCCATGCACTCACAAAGAACATGCTGGTAATGTCAGGTGCCGTCCTGGGACGCCTCCGGAACCATGACCTCTTCATCAAGGCGGATAAGTGTGAATTTCAGGTACCCGAACCAACTTTCTTGGCGGGGAGCATTGAGATGGACCCTGCTTGTATCCTTGCCATTCAAGAATGGCCCGCCCTCAACACCCGACGACAGATTCTGGGGGTTTGCCATTTTTTACTCGGAGTTCATGAAGGAGTTAATTTCTACCACCTTTCCCCTCTACATACTCACCAAGAGGCCAGTGGCAGCAGTGTGCAAGGAGTTGTGGGTGAATACCACCCAGAGAAGTTTGGATGACCAAGTGGAATTGTCCCTGGAGCACAGTATAAAGAGCCCATTCCAATTCTTGATTAAGCCTGACCATTAATCTGACAGAGATTCCCAGAAACCGACAAAATTCCCTCCAGAAGTTGGCAGTGAACTGGGGTCCCCGGTCAGATACAGCATTGCATGGAAGGCCGGGCAGGCGGAACCCATGCTAGAGCAGGAGTTGAGCCAATCTCCTTGGCAGAGAATAATTTGGAAAGGGGGATCATGCGCGCCATCTTGGAGAAGCGGTCGAAAACCGTGAGAATGGTGATGTGACCAGACGAGGGAGGGAGGCCAGTGACGAAGTCCAGGGCAATATGAGACCAGGGACATTGGGGAATAGGGAGAGGGCGGAATAGCCCAGCGGGTCGGCCTTTGGGGTTCTTCTGTTGAGCGCAATCGGGGAAGGCGGCCACAAAATCACGGGTGTCCTTTCTAGCAGTGGACCACCAAAAACGGTGTATGAGCAAGGCTAGGGTACAAGGAAGGCCAGGGTGGCAGAACATTGGAGAGTTGTGGCACCACTGGAGTACCTGGGAACGCAACTGGTCAGGCACAAAGAGTCTCTGCCAGGGAATCTGTGCTCCCCACGCTCAACGCGCTCCGAACGCCGGCTCTGTGCTCCCCGCGCTCAACGCGCTCCATGCTCCGAACGCCGGCTCTGTGCTCCCCACGCTCAACATGCTCCGAACGCCGGCTCTGTGCTCAACATGCTCCGAACGCGGGCTCTGTGCTCCCCACGCTCAACGTACTCCGAACGGTCAACTCGCTTCAAACGCCGGCTCTGTGCTCCCCGCGCTCAAAACGCTTGGCTCCATATGCCTCGCACTTCCGGATTCTGTTCTCTGACTCGGATTGCTGAATCGGCTCACTCAGTCGGCTCAAAGGAAATTGACTCACTTGCTCTGTCGCTGGTTTCACCATCTACCTGGCTTCTAGTTGGCTCTGAGCTTTGTGCACAGCTCCACCAACTTCCTGCTACTCTCGGCATCCGCCTTGGATCCTCCACACTAGGTTCTGATACACTGAGCTTCCTTTGTCGCCTTCTCGGCTGAATTACAGAAGGTTTTTGGAACATCCACGCCCTGGGATGATCCTGCACATGCACTTCTCAGTCGAGTCGAGTTTTCCGCTGTCCTCCGCATTCTGGCTCATTCCACCCTCTCCCTATTCTCCTGCCGGGGACAGGCGTCAGGGGTGGGCTGGCCCACCATAGCCTGCTGGACCTTCATTTTGATGTCCAGGTGGAGGAGCGCAAACAGTTATGGAAGGTGGGAGGATGTTTTCGGGTGGGGGGTCCCTATCCCCACTGGCGTGTATACAGGAGAGGGCATCAGGTTTGCCATTCTTAGACCCAAGATGGTAGGCTAGAGAAAAATTTAACAGAGCCGGTTATCACAGGCATCCCGTTGGGACAGGATGGCACCCATCCCAAGGTCTGGTGCATCATCTTCCATAATGAATTTGCTAACAGGGTTAGGTATGGTCAGGATGGGGGCAGATTTGAACAGATCCTTGAGCTTGGAGAAGGCTTGCTCTGCCTCAGAGTCCCACTGGAAGGGTCAGTGAATGGAGCACTGACTGGAAATGGTGGACATGTTGGTTCTTTAGAACTGGAGAAAATGAGGATGTCGTCAAGATAGACAAATACATACTGGTTAAGTATGTCCCTTAATACAGCAGGGGCATTGGTCAGGCCGAACGGCATCGCTAGGTATTCATAATGTTCCATAAGGGGTCTTCCACTCAGCCCCCTCTCTGATACGAACAAGATGGTAGGCGTCAGCTCCAGAATCCACGAATGACGCCAATTCATGAGTCTGGCCCCTAGTGTGCAGCCGTAACCTGAGCAGTGGTTTAGAGGCTGGATGTGGGCTCCCCCTTCAGTAATGAGCCCTGCCTTTTGCTGGACATGAGACCACCATATGTCCTGTTTCCCAGGGGTACAAGCAAAGCCCCTGGGAGCGTCTCATCTCTCCTTCTCGGTGTGATCTCCATATGCTGTGGCGGGGGAGAGAGTTTTGGAAGTGGGTGGCATTTCCGGGGGTGCGTGGTAATGAGCTGGAGGTGGGAAGTAGGTGGGCCCGGTTTGATGGCCAAGACGCTGGTGATTAGGGCATCCAAATCTAGTGTAAGGTCTCGTTCAGTCAGCTCGTCCTTCACCTGTGCCAAAAGACCTCAAATAAAGGTATCCTGCATTGCTGTGCGATCCCACCCGCTATCAGTGGCATTTGTGCAAAAATGAGCACCATACTCCGCCACTGCTCGCCCTGCTTAGCAGACAGCAGTGAGTGGGCAGCATCCTGCCTTGGAGTGGATGAGCCAAAAATCTTGCGAAGTTCGTCTGAAAAGGAGGTAAGCGAGGAACAGAGGGGCGACTGAACTTCCAATTCTCCTCCAGGGCCCGGCCAGACAGTAATGATATAACATAAGCTACCTTGGCCTGCTCGGAGGTAAAGGACAAAGACTGGAAGGAGAACACCAGTCTGCACTGTGTGAGGAAAGATCTGCAGAGATCAGGTTCTCCAGAGAACCGGGCCAGGGGAACAAGATGTGGCTCCTGAGGAATGACAGCGCTAGGTGAGGGCTGATCTGAGGGGCTGTCTAGTGGACCAGGTGTGCTCGGTGTGCTTCGGGGACTGGTCGCTGAGACTGCTCCTGCCGCCTGGGGGTTTTGGAGGTACTGCACCAGCTCTTGGAGCGTCGTGGTAGTCTCCTGAAGTCATAACTCGTGGGAGGACTCGTTGGGTGGACACAAATGCACGACGCAACAGGAGTGTACAGTTTATATGTGTCTTTAAAAGGTCTTAGGCAGCAACAAGCAGCAGGGAAGCTAATTTTAAGGGAAACATGAAGGTCCAGGAAAAAATAAAAACCCACAAAGGTAACCATCCAAAGGCAAAAAACAAAAATATTTCCACAAGGGAGAAAATTCACAGTCCAAAACCCAACTCACAAAAAGTTAGTGCATAAAGGCAATGGGAAAAGAAAAGGAAGCAGAGCAAACCGAGAGTCCAGGGCTAGAGAAACTCGGGCAGAGTACTGGGGATACCGAATGAGATAATCTGCCAAGGAGCAGGGCTTACAGAATGCCTTATATACCCCGGGGAGCAGGGAACACCACAAAATGGACGCCGAGCAGAAACCGGAAGTGAGCACCGCGAAACTGGAAGTGAGGACACACAAACACTCTTCACACCTTTACACTTGTGCTCTCACCAAAAATACTCCCTTCACTTGAACCACACCATGGACACCGTGATCATTGTTTTAGAGACTAAGAGAGACAGCAGTAGATTGTCCTTGTGTGTGTGTGTGTGTGTGTGTGTGTGTGTGTGTGTGTGTGTGTGTGTGTGTGTGTGTGTGTGTGTGTGTGTGTGTGTGTGTATTTTTATTAGACAATGGAATGGTGAATGGTTTAGTGTTGAGCTCCAGGTGGTGCTGGTATTTGAACTCGCAGATTTCTGATCATTATATAAATATTTTTTTGTTACTGAAATTTTCTGAGGACTTTCATCACTCAACAACAAAAAAACATCACCATATTTTAGTAAAATAATCCAAGCATTTTTTTTATTTCAATTTGTGTATAAAAATAGATTTTTTACACAATATAAAAAGAGCAAATTAAAGCATGTAGAATATAAAAAACAAAACAAAATAACACTGGCCTTCATATTTTTATTGAATTAAAACTTAAATGATGAAGCAAATTCCTGAGAAGAAGGAAAGAAACCTGAGAATACTTCATGAAATCTGTCTGTATATTTATGACTGTGACATTGACTAGTATTGGCTTGCAACATATCCAGCAAGCTAATAAGCACTGCAATAAACAATACAGTAAGATAGATCATTAAAAGTGTAGGAAAAGAAAAGCTGGAGGTTTTGCATGTGAAGTTATATGAAAGGGGATTGAACTCTCTCTACTCTATTTGTAAATAACTAGGGGGAAAATCAACACCATTCACAAAACATGACATTATTGGAAAGTAGAATCAAATCATTTTTTGTCTTTGTAAAAGTTGAAATGTAATTTCCTGAGAAAAGGTCTTTGGGGGCGTGTCTCAGTCACATGGTCCCTGTCTTTCGGAGATTTCTCCTCCATCACATCACATTCTGGAAAAGAAATACATTTATCTCTTCAACAGATGGTTTATATTGTATTCATTGTGATGGAACACCTTCAAAATCCAGTCAGTGAGGCGCTGTGTAGGAATGTCTTTAAGAATGTTTTTCATCATGTGGAAAAAAAACAATCTTTATATCTCAGCTGTGTTCTTTATAAATTCATCTTTCTTCATATCAATCCCAAAACTGGACATGTGTTTAAGATGTAGAAGGAAATAAAACAGAAATCTACAACTTCTCTAAACTGTTTCATAACTTTTTCATGGCTGCTTGTGCTGTAACAGAATGGACATTACAAAACATAAAGATGATCTATATATTATATATGATATAGAATAAAGCCTCACTTTAACTTTGTTGCCTTTAAACTCATTTACATTATCAGAATTAAACACCTCACTCACTTCCTGTCACTCCTACATCCAGTTCCTCTCTGATGACATTATTTTCTTCTTCTGGATAGTCTAGAAGATAGAAAGGAAGAAATAATAAACATGGTTTGTGTTGCTGTTATAGTAAAATATTGAGTTACAGGGTGGTGTGATGAAGCTCAGTTACTGTTACCAACCTAACATTTAACATTTCACTATAACAGCATGTCCCCAAGTATTTTATTCATCTTATTACTACTTCCAACATTATGGCAATACAGTTACAGATTCTGGCAGCCAAAATCAGATATTTGGATATACATAGATGGGAGCAGGGGGCCCACAGAAGGTGAAATGTCTTGACAGGGGACATCAGGAGAAGAGATGGTGCTTACAACCAGGTCAGACTGGCTCTTAGTCCATGCAGTTAGGACACATGTATTTTCCCACCAGGAATGTGATCAATGTCTCAGGGACAGGTGTTGCTTATATTGTAGCAAATTAGGTCATTTGCATTCCTTCTGCCCTGAGCTCTCAGGATATGTGAGGTATACCATAGTCACGGGGAGGTTGTGTTGGCCGGTGCCACCAAACGTCCATTATCTCAGCATCAGTGTTGTTTCACTCTGTTGAACTCATGTGATCAGACCAAAACCACACTGCCAAGGCCAAGATCCTTCATGGATCCTTTAGGGCCAAGAAAGAATAACTCACCATAACCTCTCTACTCCACCTCACTATCTTCCAAAACCAAGAGAACCTCAAGCCGCACTGGTTTCATCTCCTGAGCTCCCTCTCATCTTGGAACACCCCTGGCTGTGGCTCACCACAATCTGGTTATTGAGTGGTCCAAAGGCTCCATGATTGAATATGAATGCTAAGGCTCACCCATGGGAGCACTATTCCTCTCCGCTTCACATGTCCAACATGTTTGCTCTCCTTAGTGAAGTACCCACTGAGAAGCCTGAAGAACTCTGTTTATTGGAGATGCTATTCTGAAATTAGCTAGGCCTTTTTTTGGGCACCAACAGCACAGGTTAGTTGTATACCCTGAGGGTCTCTAAGTTTTATTCATAGGAGCTAATGATATATGCCTTTGACTATTCATAATTCACGAAGAGTAACATTATAGAGGTGTATAAATCATTGAATGTAATGTCCGATAAGTGCTTATTCAGCGAGATATGTCACATGCACATATTCCACACTTTTTAGTTTTGTTTTTCTATTTTCAGAATAAAACCTGACCTGTGATGATGTTTGTGTTTGTTTCAGCAGTAACTGCATCATCATAGTTCTCAGACACGTCTTCTGTCAGAATTTAGAGATAAAAGTTATTAAATCCACATGAAGGTCATTAATGATTATTTGCATGTTTGTGAATACTGTCACATTCTTATCATACCTGTCAGTAGAACTGACTTCTGATCAGCTGTAATGGCATCATCATAATTCTCAGCTTCATCCTCTACACAAAACACAGACGCTTCAACTTATTTCAAGTGGACTGAAGTTACAGTTTGTACGCTGTGGATTTGACGTCAGTGTGTCAGTCCACACAACACAATAAACAAACGTATCTGTAGTGTGTGTGTGTGTGTGTGTGTGTGTGTGTGTGTGTGTGTGTGTTTCATTTCTACTGCTTTCTAAAACAAATCCCAAAACAGAAGCACACCATCCACGTTATCAGGGATCGGTCCTGCAGTGACGGCATCATCGTAGTCCTCTGGTGCCTCGACTCTTCCTGTATCACATAAATGAAATAAAAGCAGAGGTTCTGTACAAACAGTTCCATCACATTCTGACCTCATGCTTTAATGTTAATCACTACACTGATGTCATCAGTTACAACTGCACCCACTTATGAAGTCACTGGTGTCGATGACATCATCATAATCCTCAGTCTTTTCTCCAATCCCAGACTTTACTGGAAATAAACAATCATTGTTTTTTATTTCAACACATTTCTACACAATAAAATCCTGCACTAAAGAAGCTTTGATCCATTTAATAAGAGGGATTTCAGAAGCTTCCTGTAAGAGAAAGGTGATTATGGGATGTCGTGTGTCAGCATTAAAACACTGGAGTTCCTGTAATTCTTCTCTACAAGAATCATAATCAGGCCTCAGAAAGAACACATTTAGTCTTTTCTGATTTGGAATTGTAATTCTAATATCTTTCATTTCATGAAGTTCCACAAACTCACACTCTGGCCTTTTTTACCTGAGAGAAGATCATCATCCACATGTTCATACCCAGAATACTGTTCTTCAGAGAGGAGACTTCCTGTTAGAGGAGAGCAGGAGAGTCATGTGACGTGTTTAGATGCACACACACACAAACACACACACACACACACACACACACACACACACACACACACACACACACACACACACACACACACACCAACACATAAACAATTAACCACCAAAGCACCACACACACACACAGAATAGAAGGGATGGTGGATTCACCTAAACAGAAAGCCAGACATGCCTGTTCACACACAGAAACACATACACTTCAAGACAGAGAAGGGGATACACCTGTACAGGAAAGCAGATATACACATACACACACACACACACACACACACACACACACACACATAAACCACATACATTATATTTCCACTAACACATTCATTCATTCATCTTCTAGCGCTTTATCCGATCTTCCCTCGGGTCACGGGGAGCCTGTGCCTATCTCAGGCGTCTATGGGCATTAACTTCACGCAGGATACACTCAAACATATTTAGGTTATTAATATTTTAATATATTTCTCATAAATCACACACACACACACACACGCACACACACACACACTGAGAGAAATAGGATGCACCTGTACAGGAACACAGGCACCTTATAAGGCGTCATACTTTATATTTACACCCTATATTTAGTTATTTTTGGAATTTATGGCTTACACACACAAACACAGAAGCTTTAATCGATGTATATCAGAGCATTTCCTTCCTGTGTGTTTGTGTGTGTGTGTGTGTGTGTGTGTGTGTGTGTGTGTGTGTGTGTGTGTGTGTGTACTATATCAGCACTATATGTACTCTGACTGCACATTTCCTCTTATACACATTTTTCTTATTTTGATTGATTTCTTATAAAGAAATAACACTTCTTTATAAGAAGGTTTTCACAGTAAAATTTTTATCACCGAGTTTGAATTGAAGTTTGTATTTTGTTGACAGTTGAAAATGAAATAGAATAAGTGAGATGTAGAACAGTCCAAATATCACTCACCTCTTTGACTGGTGCCTGAGGTTCTTCTAGTGACGTAATTCCGGTTGATAATTTCATAAGCAGTGTGCCCCATGTGATTAACCTCCTCATAGAGGCCCTCAGGATTTGTCTTAGACAGAACTGGGATGGGATTGACAGAATGACATGTATACAAATATTCCAATACACATTTAATTATGAGGTGACAATTTTAACAACATCTGAACAAATTAAATAAAAATATACATTTAGTACATATAGTACATTTTTGATTATGGAAAAAAAGAATGAAATGGCAATAAAAAGTCTCTTAAGTTTTGCCCTTATTTATCTTCTTGTTTAGTTTGTTGTTAGTTTGTTTTGGCTTTCTTGTGTGATGATCTACAGCAGGGGTCCCCAAAATTATTTATCAGAGGACCACATAATTTTTCCTTTCTTTAATGGGGGTCAGTTTATAAAAGAAAATGACGTGGGGCCGGAGTGATTACTAGTAGTATTATGATTGTAACTGTATGTATTATACAGACGTGGACAAAATTGTTGGTACCCTTTGGTCAATGAAAGAAAAAGTCACAATGGTCACAGAAATAACTTTAATCTGACAAAAGTAATAATAAATAAAAATTCTATAAATGTTAACCAATGAAAGTCAGACATTGTTTTTCAACCATGCTTCAACAGAATTATGTAAAAAAATAAACTCATGAAACAGGCATGGACAAAAATGATGGTACCCCTAACTTAATATTTTGTTGCGCAACCTTTTGAGGCAATCACTGCAATCAAACGCTTCCTGTAACTGTCAATGAGACATCTGCACCTCTCAGCAGGTATTTTGGCCCACTCCTCATGAGCAAACTGCTCCAGTTGTGTCCGGTTTGAAGGGTGCCTTTTCCAGACTGCATGTTTCAGCTCCTTCCAAAGATGCTCAATAGGATTGAGGTCAGGGCTCATAGACGGCCACTTTAGAATAGTCCAATTTTTTCCTCTTAGCCATTCTTGGGTGTTTTTAGCTGTGTGTTTTGGGTCATTGTCCTGTTGCAAGACCCATGACCTGCGACTGAGACCAAGCTTTCTGACACTGGCTAGTACATTTCTCTCTAGAATTCCTTGATAGTCTTGAGATTTCATTGTACCCTGCACAGATTCAAGACACCCTGTGCCAGACGCAGCAAAGCAGCCCCAGAACATAACAGAGCCTCCTCCATGTTTCACAGTAGGGACAGTGTTCTTTTCTTGATATGCTTCATTTTTTCGTCTGTGAACATACAGCTGATGTGCCTTGGCAAAAACTTCGATTTTTGTCTCATCTGTCCACAGGACATTCTCCCAGAAGCTTTGTGGCTTGTCAACATGTAGTTTGGCATATTCCAGTCTTGCTTTTTTATGATTCGTTTTCAACAATGGTGTCCTCCTTGGTCGTCTCCCATGTAGTCCACTTTGGCTCAAACAACGACGGATGGTGCGATCTGACACTGATGTTCCTTGAGCATGAAGTTCACCTTGAATCTCTTTAGAAGTCTTTCTAGGCTCTTTTGTTACCATTCGGATTATCCGTCTCTTAGATTTGTCATCAATTTTCCTCCTGCGGCCACGTCCAGGGAGGTTGGCTACAGTCCCATGGATCTTAAACTTCTGAATAATATGTGCAACTGTACTCACAGGAACATCTAGTTGCTTGGAGATGGTCTTATAGCCTTTACCTTTAACATGCTTGTCTATAATTTTCTTTCTGATCTCTTGAGACAGCTCTTTCCTTTGCTTCCTCTGGTCCATGTCAAGTGTGGTACACACCATATCACCAAACAACACAGTGATTACCTGGAGCCATATATATAGGCCCAATGGCTGATTACAAGGTTGTAGACACCTGTGATGCTAATTAGTGGACACACCTTCAATTAACATGTCCCTTTGGTCACATTATTTTCTGTGTTTTCTAGGGGTACCATCATTTTTGTCCATGCCTGTTTCATGAGTTTATTTTTTTACATAATTCTGTTGAAGCATGGTTGAAAAACAATGTCTGACTTTCATTGGTTAACATTTATAGAATTTTTATTTATTATTACTTTTGTCAGATTAAAGTTATTTCTGTGACCATTGTGACTTTTTCTTTCATTGACCAAAGGGTACCAACAATTTTGTCCACGTCTGTACCTTCTAATACTAGAATAGTTTATTACGTTGTTCTTTTCAAGCGATATATTAATGAACTTTATTACTGTTATAATGACTTTTATATTCAATGCTTCCTGAACCGTGAGACTGTGGGTGTGAGTATTAGAGAAATAAAGCGGCGGGACACATATTGAATAGGGAGGCGGGACTAAAGCATCACTGTTGTGATTGGTCTTTCATTGGTGCTTGCAGGATCGGTCACGGCCGAGGCGATTCCCACTGTGAATAACGGATGTTTGAAAGTGAACTGTTGTTTATCTGTATTCCTTCAAGCCCGGACCAACGAATCCATAACACATATATTAAAAAAAAAACATTTTCAAAATATGTCTATGGAATTATTCAAAGGACCGGATCCGGCCAGAGGGCCCTGATCTACAGTCTACGCTGTCTTTATATCATTCTTAGATTCATCATAATTAAACACACTGAAAACCAGACCTTGTACCCTGCCCTGAAAAACATTCTGTAACGACACTTATACACTGTAGCACACTTTTATTGTGAACTAGATAAGTCTGTATTTGTGCTGTACCTCTCCTGAGCACTCTGCTCTGTTGAAATAGTCCCACCAGAAGCACTAAAGACAAGAAGATCAGTGTTCCCAACATGAAGAGAACCAGTGGAGGGGCGGATGGAGCTCCAAGTGATGCAGGAATTGAAGTCGCAGTTACTGTTGCGTTCGGTTGGGGACACCTCTTGTTGTTTGTGCCCTGCAAATCAAAAACACAAAGTGGATATAAATACAACAACATACTAATAAATAATTAGATATTTAAACAATATACCCGTAACCAGGGTCGTTTTCAATAGTCTCTAGTTAACAAAAATTATACATACCTGATTTGGTGGTTGTGGATATGAAGAGCGTTGTGTTTATGATGGTGGTGGTGGGTGTTAGAGTGGGTGTTAGAGTGGACAGAGTGAATATGTCTGTATTTACAGAAAGAAAAAAAACAACTATGGTATAAATAAAAGTATATTCACACTATAAATAAATGTATGACATGCTGATGTATGTATTACAATATAGGCTATACATTTTATAAATAGCAATGATTAAGCCTTGGGACAGAAGGCTGAAAAGTTAGCACACCCCTCTGACCTGTACAGGTGACTCCAACATGAGAGCAGTCAGTGTGTTTCTTCAGGGAATGATGACAGTCCCACAGGTGAATCTCATCCCCTCGACACTTCACTCTGTTCAGCCAGATCGTCCCTTCACCAGGACCAAACCCAACATCCTTATCAGCACTCATCTCCGACCCACAGCCCAGCTGTCTGCACACCACCCGAGTGTTCATGATGTTCCACTGATTATCACAAACGGAACCCCATGTAGCGTTATGATACACCTCCAACCTCCCAGAACAGCTTCCCTTTCCTCCACTCAGCCTGAGAGACCAGTGTTTCTACATCACACACACACACACACACACACACACACACACACACACACACACACACACACACACATGAGGAAACACTACAACACTCAATAACAACTCCGACTTACACACTTCACTACAACACCATGATTATATAACTTTATATTCTACTGAAAATGGTCTTAGCAAAACCATATTTTATCTCATTTACCAAAAACAGTGTTGTTTAATTTTTATTTACTTGATTATTTTTCTTATATATCTTACTTGCGCAGTTTTTCTGAGAGGTAAATGAGGAGCGAATTTCTTGTGTGTGTAGAAAATTTCCATCATCTGCAATAATAAAATACATGCATAATGAACATTTACAAATGCAGGTTTGTCTTTCAAAATAGCTTTTTTATCAGACTGTTTGTTTTTGCCATGTTTATTGTGAGAATAGAGGTAAATGCAAGTTGAACCTGGGAAAAGTCACTATAAACTTGGTGAATTTATCTAGGAGGTGTTTTATTTTATTAATCATCAGCAGCAATGAGGGGAGATGTGAAAACATCTGCTAGTTGGTCTGCAGATCTTCTGAAGAAGAAATGTAATCTCCTCAAACTCCTCAAATATAATGGCTGTTTATTAAAGGAACCGTTACTGTCACAGGAGGATGAGATTGTCCCAGATTTGTTGATGGTATGAATGGAACGTGTTACCGATGTTCTGAATGTATAAGTGAATTTCATGGACATGTGCATTCTTTGCACCTCTAATGGCTTAGGTTAATTTGGCCCTTGGTTAGGTCTCAGGTGCCTGTCGTGGCGGTAATCCCCAAACCCGGTGGTGGTCTCCGGAAGTAAGGGATGCCGTCATGCTGAAGAAGGAGTCCTTACCGAAGCCTGGTTGGCTCTTGGGACCCCTGAGGCAGCTGATGAGGAAGGGCACAGGCTCGCATTGTATCATGGGCTCCAACTGTCACGTGATATCGGTGGAAGGAATACAATCGGAATCTTCCGGAGGAAGCAGAGGACATCAGAGGTGGCTATCACCCAAGCTGAAGGTCACTGAGGTAGTTGAGAAGCTTCTCGGTGGCAGAGCAGCGGGGGTGGATGAGATCCGCCCTGAGTACCTGAAGTCTTCTGGATGTTGTGGGGCTGTATCTTGGCTGACACGCCTCTGCAACATCGCGTGGCAGCTGGGGACGGTGCCTCTGGATTGGCAAGACCGGGGTGGTGGTTCCTCTTTTTAAGAAAGGGGACCGGAGGGTGTGCTCTAACTATAGGGGGATCACACTCCTCAGCCTTCCTAGGAAAGTCTATGCCAGGGTACTGGAGAGGAGAATTCGGCCTTTATTCGAACCCCAGATTCAGGAGAAACAATGCAGTTTTCGACCTGGCCGTGGAACACTGGACCATCTCTATACCCTCTACAGGGTGAATGGAGGGATCATGGGAGTTTGCCCAACCAGTCTACATGTGCTTTGTGGATTTGGAGAAGGCATTCGACCGTGTCCCTCGCTGCACTCTGTGGGGGGTGCTCCGGGAGTATGGGGTCCGAGGCACTCTGTTGAGGGCTGCTCGGTCTCTGTATGGACGGAGCAGGAGTTTGGTTCGCATTGCCGGCAGTAAGTCAGACCTGTTTCTGGTGCATGTTGGATTCTGGAACTTTGGAACCTTCTTACCTGAACTGAAGTAATTAGTGCATACCCCTTGTCATCCTAAGATCATAGAGACAGTGAACGTAATGTAGCTTGTCACCAAACTTATGGAGTTCCACAAATAAGTTGCACATCCCTGAGCATTATCCAGGGAGGAGCTCACTGTCCTCCACATCGCTCGTGGCTCGGTCAAGATGCCTCCTGGGCGCTTCCAATGGCTCCTGCTCACCATGTTAATACTAGAGGAAGTGTTTCAGAAATGTTTGGAAGGCAGGCAGTTTTATATACACGTCTTATAATAAAATAGATACATCTGGTCAAGAAATTGAGTTAACTTGTTTCATGGCAGGTATGAAGCTCTGGAGGAAAAGTGACCAAATGTTTGTAAAAAATAAATTCATTTGTCACAATTGTAGTACATCAATGTTGCTTATACACTATTTATGAATGCATCTATTTTTATGTAAGACTTTAATATACAAAAAGTGCATAATATACTTTGATATATATAATATACATCCGCCCACCTGTACAGGTAATATGTGCCACTTCATCACGATTAATACACTTGTTCTGCCCCCAGGGTGAAGATGGACACTGCCACAGATTAGAATCATGTTTCCTACACTTGAGATGATCCAGCCAGTTCGGAGCAGATTTTACTCGTGCTTCAGTGTTTATCAGACGTCCACTTGTTCCACACTTCAGTTCTCGACACACCATGTTTACTGTCTCATCATTCATCTGATTGTGACACACATTACCCCAGGTCCCATTGTAGAAGACTTCCAGATTTCCCTCACAGCCCTCTGTGAGTCGCATCTCTGTAAACTCTGGTGTGAGAAGGAGGATTTATACACTTATACATATTTAATATATTTAACAGTTTATTCTCAGTCATCACACCTGAACACACGACTCCTACGTCCTTCTGGTGTCCACATTCACCCTCACACAGCCCAAATCTGCAGTTCCACAGGGACGTCTCATTCCCCTCACACTCCACCTCATTCAGCCATATGGACCCAGTTCCAGGACCAAACCAGGCTGGTGTGTGGGTTCTGAGGGCAAATCCACACTGCAGCTGTCTACACACCACATCTGCATCCTTAATATCCCACCGGTTATCACACACTGTTCCCCATGAACCACTGTGGAGAACCTCCAGACGTCCTGCACAGTCTCCACCAGAACCGACCAGTCTGATGGACTTTGGGTCTGAGATAAGATTTTGATAATTGAACAATAATAGATCCGTGTTAAATATATTATTCTCTGTAAATTTATGACATTTCTACATTTATAAACTATAGCTAGCAGTATATCATTTATAGATGTTGTGTTTGTAGATGTTCCTTACCTGCGCAGGTGATGTAGAGATGTTCTCCAGAGCTGCAGTTAACAGTGCGTGCACTGCTGCAGTTCCCCACATGATCTTCACTCCCAGAGCAGTTGAAACCCGTTACACACGTGTGTTTGTGTTGAGTGGTGGATGGAGAGGAACGGTAGTTCAGCACAGAACCACAGTCCAGCTGTCTGCAGAGCACAGACGCCTCAGACAGACTCCACGAGTCCAGGAGAACTCTCCTCCAGTCCTGCCTGAAATAAATCTCCACCTCCCCCTGACACTCGCTCCCTCCAGACAAGCGCACTCGTCCCTCATGTAACGCCATGGATGATCCTGAAGCAGAAGAACATCATTGTAATATTGTAATGAAGACGGACTTTATTCACTAAGGTGGTGTAGATGATGTTCATATCTCACCGTTACAGATCACTCCAGCATCGTGTTTATGAGAACATGCAGCTCGACTCCATGATGTGATGCCACATTGTGATAGGTGTGTCTCATTCCCCTGACAATCAAACACATCAGCCCAGATGTGGCCACTCCCCTCCACAAACCAGTCCACCTCCACCACAGCCACAGCACTCCCACAATCCAGCTGTGCACAGAGAACATCTGCAGCTCTCATATCCCAGCCTCCAGCACAAACTGTGCCCCACTCACTGAGGTACTGGAGCTCCACTCGACCAGAACAGGAGTCTGATCCGTCCACCAGACGAGCCTCTGTGTGACCTGAACAAACAGCCGAGAACTCAGTGAAAGAGGAAAATGAAGACCTTCAAGTTTGATTGACAGGTATGTGGTCTCTATTTAAACACAAGATCAATCCTGATACTTAACCAGAACATATTAATCCCACATCATTGTAATGGGAGCAGCGGGAGTGTTTGTGTGAAGATGATGATGGACAAAAGTAAATCTGAGATTCGTTTCCTCCACACTGAAGTTCCTCTGTCCACACCTGACCCTCCCCTCCACCAAAAGCAGCTGATCCCAGAACCTTCACAGGAATCCCACAGTCCAGCTCTCGACACACAACTTCTGCATCCTGCTGGTCAAAGTCAGCATCACACACTGTGGACCAGGAACCTCCATGAAGAACCTCCACTCTCCCAGAACATCGGTGAGGACCAGCAGTGAGTCTCGACTTTCTGTGACCTGGGTTTTTATTTTAGTATATATTGTGAATTAATAGATAGATACGAACAAACAAGAAATCATCCAAAATTGAAGGACAGTATGCTTCATATACATAAAGTTGTAGTCATTTCATCAATAAATCTGATCTGTGTTTAATTTAATTATGCAAATATTATGCAAATTTAAAAAATCTAATTCCAACATATTATAAACACAGAGTAATAATAATAGTAATAATAATTATAATAATAACGTGAATAATGTTTATTAATAATATTACTAGTAGTAATAATACTTTTTTTACCTGAACAGGTGACTCCAGCATCTTCCGCATGATTACAGTAAGTTTCCCCCCACCTCTCTGAACTGCAGTTCTTCAATGTTGACTCTGATCCATTACAGGACACTTCAACCATCCAGATTGGTCCTGATCCTGATCCAAACTGAGCCAAACCAACTGCCTCTACAGCTTCCCCACAATTCATCTCTCTACACACCACTGTCGCATCACTCTTATCCCAGCCATCATCACACACTGTTCCCCACTGTCCTTTATGAAGAACCTCCACTCTCCCAGCACAGGCGCTCTCACCATCCACCAACCTCACACTGTCTGAGAGAAAAATGAATCAAATTACTTCACAAACATTTTCTGTCATGATTACAATATATTCAACATTTTCACCAGGGCAGAAAATCACATAAACAGTCCAATATAATAGATCATTGATTACTACTACTACTATTATTATTATTAATAATAATAATAATAACAATGACAATAATAATAATACTATTAATGCATCAAATCTATCAGGTAATAATAAAACTAAATGTTTTTTCGTACACTTTGTTTACCTGAGCATGTGACTCTAGCATCTTCATTATGACTACAGTTATTTACCCTCCATCTTGCTAAACTACAATTCTTCAGTGTTAACTCAGATCCATTACACGCCACCTCTTCCATCCAGATGGGTCCTGATCCTGGTCCAAAAACAGCTCCATACTGTACCTCTATAGGCACACCACAGCCTATCTCCTTACACACCACTGCAGCATCGTTCATATCCCAGCCATGATCACACACTGTTCCCCACTCTCCATCATGAAGAACCTCCAGTCTCCCAGCACAGCGACTTCCATTAACCAGTCTCACGCTGTCTGAAAAAAAGGAAAGAAAATAGAAGAGAGAAGAGGTGGTGAGTCCCTTATTAGTACCTGGGGTTAATAGTGCAAAATAACAAAGAGTGTGTTAGGGAAGTGAAGAAGAGAATGTAGGAAGGTGCAGCATGGAGTGGGTGGAGAAGTGAAGAATTGGAAGAATGTGCAGGGTGGTATTGTGGGGCCTGGAGAAAGTGAAGAAGAGATGCCTGGCAGGGTGGAGTGTGGAGTGTGAGAAGTGAAGAAGAAGAGTGCAGGAGGGTGGGTGGGTGGAGAAGTGAAGAAAAGAAGTGGACAGGCAGGGTGGAGTGGGTGGAGAAAGTTGAAGAAAGAGAATGCAGGCAGGGTGGAGTGGGTGGAGAAGTGAAGAAGAGAATGCAGGCAGGGTGGAGTGGGTGGAGAAGTGAAGAAGAGAATGCAGGCAGGGTGGAGTGGGTGGAGAAGTGAAGAAGAGAATGCAGAGGGGTGGAGTGGGTGGAGAAGTGAAGAAGAGAAAGAAGGAAGAAGAGAATGCAGGGTGGAGTGGGTGGAGATGTGAAGAAATGCAGGTCAGGGTGGAGTGGGTGGAGAAGTGAAGAAGAGAATGCAGGCAGGGTGGAGTGGGTGGAGAAGTGAAGAAGAGAATGTAGGCAGGGTGGAGTTGGGTGGAGAAGTGAAGAAAGCAAAGGGTGTGGAGGCAGGGAATGGAGTGCAGAAGTGGTGGGTGGAGAAGTGAAGAAGAGAATGCAGGCAGGGTGGAGGAGTGGGTGGAGAAGTTGAAGAAGAGAATGCAGGCAGGGTGGCAGGGTGGAGTGGGTGGGTGGAGAAGTGAAGAAGAGAATGCAGGGTGGACAGGGTGGAGTGGGTGGAGAAGTGAAAGTGAAGAGAATGCAGAGGGTGGTGTGGGTGGAGAAGTGAAGAAAAGAGTTGCAGGCAGGGTGGAGTGGGTGGAGAAAAGAAGAGAATGCAGGCAGGGTGGAGTGGGTGGAGGGTGGAGTGGGTGGAGAAGTGAAGAAAAGAGTGCAGGCAGGGTGGATTGGGTGGAGAAGTGAAGAAAAGAGTGCAGGCAGGGTGGATTGGGTGGAGAAGTGAAGAACAGATGTAGGCAGGGTGGAGTGGGTGGAGAAGTGAAGAACAGAATGCAGGCATGGGTGGAGTTGGGTGGAGAAGTGAAGAAGAGAATGCAGACAGGGTGGAGTGGGTGGAGAAGTGAAGAGAGAGAAGAGAATGGGAGGAGTGGGTGGAGAAGTGAAGAAAGAGAATGCAGGCAGGGTGGAGTGGGTGGAGAAGTGAAGAAGAGAATGCAGGCAGGGTGGAGTGGGTGGAGAAGTGAAGAAGAGAGTGCAGGCAGGGTGGAGTGGGTGGAGAAGTGAAGAAAAGAGTGCAGAATGGTGGAGTGGGTGGAGAAGTGAAGAAGAGAATGCAGGCAGGGTGGAGTGGGTGGAGAAGTGAAGAAGAGAATGCAGACAGGGTGGAGTGGGTGGAGAAGTGAAGAAGAGAATGCAGGCAGGGAGATGTTGATTAGGAGTGATGAGGATGGACAGGATTAGAAATGAGTTTATTAGAGGGACATGTAGGATGTTTTGGAGACGAGGTGATGGAGAGAGAGAATGAGATGGTTTGGACAGAGGAGGGAGATGGAGGAGAGAGGAGAAGAATGCTGAGGATGGAGGTACCATGCAGGACTAAAAGAATAAGGAGGAGGAGGTGGAGGAGGTTTATGGATGTGCTGAGGGAAGACATGCAGGGAGTCCGGGTGAAAGAAGTAGACTGAGGTGTGGAGAAGGATGATCTGCTGTGGCGCCCCCTAATGGGAGCAGTGGTGGTTCTTAATGTAAGGTTCCAAAAGAATGAAAAAATATCACAGCATGCTAAATAAATGCTTATTTAAATACCAGTCACATTTCAGAGGATTTGGTTTAGATTTAGTTACATTTGTCGCAGCATTCCACTGAATAAACAACACTGCAAACACATCTGTCATTTCCTCTGTCATTTTCTTGTGATGCGACTGAACAAGTCTTGGGTTCTGTAAACTTATCAGCATATACCATACTGTGTATATCATGTGCCTAATGAATTCAAGGTGATTCCCATTGATCAGACTACATAGAGAGAAGCTGAGGGAAATGAATGTATTACTCCGTTTTGTTCCATACCTGTATTGAGATGATCTGTAATCTCAGGAGCAGTGTCTATACCAAAACAATGATATGTGAAGTTTTAATTACAAAATAATAATATAATAATAATAATAATTTAATATAAGGCAAAATAATAGTAAAATGATGTATAACAAAGTACCTGAACATGAACCTACCATATTCATAATCGTAGCTCTCACCAAAGTCTAAATACAAAACATGATCTTTAAAGGCAATAACATGCATCATACACACAAAAAAACACACACACACACACACACACACACACACACACACACACACACACACACATATATATATATGTGGTGTAGTGGTTAACACGTTTGCCTCACACCTCCAGGGTCCGGGTTCGATTCCCGTCTCGGCCATGTGTGTGTGGAGTTTGAATGTTCTCCCCGTGTCTCAGGGGGTTTTTCTTCTACGGGTTCTCCAGGTTTCCTTCCCTGGTCCAAAAACATGCACGGTAGGTTGATTGGCATCCTTGGAAAATTGTCCCTAGTGTGTGAATGTTTGTGTGTGTGTGTGTGTGTGTGTGTGTGTGTGTGTGTGTGTGTGTGTGTGTGTGTGTGTGTGAGTGTGTGTGTGTGTGAGTGTGTGTGTGTCCTGCAATGGGGTGTATCCTGCCTAAATGCACAAAGATGCCTGAGATCGGCACAGGATCCCCGTGACGCGAGGGAAGATCGGATAAAGCGGTAAAAGATGAATATATGTTGTTTTAATTGTATTTGTGTTTTGTTGTTGTCTCTGTGTTTGGCACTGTAACGTTGTGTCTCGGTCCCTGCAGGGGCGCTGCTCCTGCATACTGGAACACTGTCTTCTATCACTAACACACTGACTAATGTTATATAGTAATGCTGTAATGCGGGAGGCGGGGGGGGGCAACCAATCACAGACCAAGAGACATGTTTTTACTGTGTTACTGTGTCATGTCATGAATTGTTGACGAGTGCGGGGTGCGTGCCATGTCTCGAATCATGCGCGGGGGGGGGGGTGTATCACGCGTCGTGGTTGTTCTACATGCGCTTTGTTATATTTTTACGTTGTTGTGCCACACTATTTGAGGGACGCAGACTTAAATGATCTCGCCCCTACGGGGAAACTTTGCGGTATTTTCATCTCACGCACATTTTAAAAACTACTTTACATACAAGTGCATAAAAACTACTCAATTACAGTAACACAAGTAAATGTAATTTGTTTATAGACATTTATATCATTATATATATCATACAAGACTTTATATAATCTGTGCAAATCTAACGGTGTGTTTGTATTAAAACTTCGGTCGAAAGGAAGAAGACCTGACTTTCTGCACACATCACATTGGATCAACAGCTCACATGTACGTACCTTAAATATGGAGCTAGAAATAGATGAACATTTTCATTATGAAACATTTATGATGTCATTTTTTCTTCTTTGTGTGAAATAATTAGAAATTCTACATCCTTCTGTTTTATTGGACTTTTGCACCTCAACATAAATCAATGAAACCATGTGTGTCGTGATGCAAGAGTTGGTGTTTATGAGGATATAAATCTGACTTTCTGCACTAAATCATACAATATTTACTGTTTTCGTACAATCACTCACAATATTTATAAATTGTAATAAAACATTCACTGGTGAAAAATGGTGTGTAGTGTTGAAGTGAGAAGTGTG
>JACRUU010000008.1:231792-241792 GCA_030449085.1 Kryptopterus vitreolus | reverse complement strand
TAAGCAAATTCTTTATCACAAACAACGCAAATGACTTTAGTTTTATCAAAGGCTCCACTCGCATCTCTTTTATACTTAAAACTGCCCTTCAGCAAACCATGCACTTCTTTATCCTTTACGTTTTGCATCGTGTTCGTTTTGTTACTTTCTGCAGTTCTTCAAAGTGTAACGTTACAGGTCTGTAGGGGGCGGGGCGTGTTAACTGCGTTCAATATATTAATGCGTTATTTTTTCTGTTATTCATTTATCTAATTAACACGTTCAATTCCCTAATAAATACAAATATGCAAATAGATATACACACTCATGCTCGTGCAAACATACACACACACACACACAACACTCTCTCCTCACAACACACAGACACACACACACTCTCTCTCTCTCTCACACACACACAGACACACACACACACTGTCACCTCTCTCTCACACACACACACACACACACACACACACACACACACACACACCACTGTCTCTCTCTCTCTCTTCTCTCACACACACACACACTGTTCTCTCTCACAACACAATCTCTCTTCACACACTCTCTACACACACAGACACACACACACTGTCTCTCTCTCTCACATCCACACAGACACACACACACACACACATGCTCTCTCCTTCCGCACACACACTGCATCACACACCGCACACTTTCTCTCTCTCTCGCTCTCTCTCTCTCACACACACACACACACAACACACACAGCGCTGTCACACACACACACACACACTGTCTCTCTCTCTCTCACACACACACACACACACACTCACACACACACACACACACACACACTGTCTCTCCACTTCCTCACACACACACAAACACACCTGTCACTCTCACTCTCACACACACACACACAAAAATGACAATGAAAGCCCTTTCTGCGTCCGTTGTGGATGTAAAGCGAGATGCCGCACACAGGTGTCCACCTGCAGCCGGGGAACATGTGAGGAGGACGTGAGAGGAGGAGAAGGTGTAGGAGAACCGTGTGAGCGCTGTATCACAGGCAGGAGAGCTGAGGGTCAGGAACAGGAGGAGATGTTGAGATTTGAGCCGAATCCTTTCTCTCACCTGAGACACAGACGCGCTGGATTGGAGACTGGAAACCGTGAAAGAGTGACGGTCAGATGTCGCCAGAAGACGTTCCTCCAGATGTTCCTCCGGGTATTTGTGCAGATGTACGCTGTGGCGCAGGGGATTTTGGGGGGCAGATGAATGAGAGAGTGCAGGGATCCGGGAGCGGTGTGATTCCTCCCTGCTGCCGCTCCCTCTCACTCCGCCTGCACCTCCGACACTCACCGCTAGGGGCCGCTACTGCACACACTATTCAATCTGTCCATTTATCGTTTCTTTGTAGTTTTCATTTCTTTCAGAAACAGAAACAGTTACATAATGGTTACATAAATAATTCATTTTAAAAAAGCAATAAAATAAGAAACCAATAAATGTAAATGAAAATGGGAAGTGATACAATATAACTGGATCCTTTTATAATTTCCCAGCATTTTAAAAATCATAGATGTCTTTTGAAAAATCCATATTAATGTCCTTTTGTCTCCTCTGAATTTTATTACTTTTATTTATTGATTGATTTAGTTAAATTTTGCACGTGACTTTATTGTCTCACATTCTGTCCAATCACTGTGCATTTATATAACACTAGCTGATTCTGATATGTTCTTTAATTAAATGATTACAGAGCATGTTGTAATTGTAATGTTCATTTCTTAATGCTCCAGAACATGAACCCAGAATCATCCCAGAACATGGACTGTGAACATGAGCGAGAGCACTGTTCTGTATGATTACACTTATTAATCCTCTTTTTAAAGAGTTCTCATGTTTTACTTCATTCACATTCTTTCATATTGTTCTCATATTCTCCTGCACAGCGTCTGCACAAGTTTATCTTCCCAAAGCTTTATTTTTCTGCATGTATTTATCTAAACTTATTATTATTTACTGTAGCATGTGCATGTCAATTCTGGACTGCGATGAATCCTGACCCTCTGCACCTCAGCAGGCCAGTGACGGTGAGTTTAGAAGCACTTTGCTGCCACCTTCTGGAGAATAAAAGATTTTGGATGAATGCGTACACACACACACACACACACACACACACACACACACACACACACACACACACACACACAGTTATATACGGATGCGCACTGCATTCCCAAAAGGAAAATGCGCTTCTGGATATATACAGTAATATACAGTAATATACAGTAATATAGTGAGGAGATGTTGTGCTGTAGTGAATGTGCAGTTAGTCTGGTGTAATTTGGGGAAATTTAGGAAGTGTGAGTTGACTGAACAATGCATTAGCGACACGCGGAATACGCCGGGCACTTACATGTTCAAGACCTATGGTGGGCATTGCTGGGTGATGATGATGATTATTATTAATAATATTATTTATGCATTTATTAATTATAATTATTATGTAGAAAGTTAATCATTAGGAAATGAGCATTATTATGGTCTGCACTGGAAGGAAATAGAATGCACTATGTGATCCTGAGTTATTGCAGTAAAGGATCTCCAGGCTGTTGATGTAGAAACATGCTAGGTGCACACAGTGACCAATAAATGAAGAAAACCCCATACAGAGTCAGCACACTGGAAAAAAAAACTAGGAAAAGCCATGGGGAATCCTTTTTAATGCTTTTTTCCCCACTTAGTTCTGATAACCCTTTAATTATTGCACTGGATCCAATTCTCAAGCCACCAAACCACGTAATCCATGTCCTGGGGCGATTTCAATAGGCTTTCTCGTCGCCTGAATTAAGTGAAAAGATGTCTCAGTTAACGATTTGCTTCAAGAACCAGATGAACTATGAACTGTCAGCATGTGTGAACACTTCCGAGGAACAGAGGAACCGAGGAAGTGGAGGAACCGCCTAACTGCAACCCGTTACCTGGAAATGGTTTCTGTCTGTCTGGCACATGTAAGTACCCCAAAGATCGTCTGTCAGTTCTCTTCTAGGCCTGCCCTGAACACATTCTTTCTATTTGGCAATCCGCTATTTGCTACCGACCTGTTTCTGTCCTTCGCTCTCCCAACCTCCGGCTTCCCGACCTTGCCTGTGTCCGGACTCTCGCTGAAAATGCCGGCTCTGTGCTCCCCGTGCTCAATGCTCTCCGAACGCCGGCTCTGTGCTTCACGCGTTCAACACACTTCAAATGCCGGCTCTGAGCTCCTCTCTCTGTGCTCAGGGCTCTCTTAGCTGGTCGAGCACTGAAATGGGCTTCTGCTTAATGGGAGCAGATCTTTCTCCGCCTTCTCATCAGAATTGCGGAAGGTGTTCGGAACCTCTACACGACGATATGATGCGGCTCATTCATTGCTATCGGCATTGCTCAGACAACTCCACCTGGTCAGCGTTCGGTGGCGGAATTCGCTGCCGACTTCCACGCCAGAACAGGGTAGTGCGAAGAAGGCCGGGGTCTGCTCTGCCAGGCTAACAGCCGTGGGGTGGGCGATGAGAACCTTCCTTTCCAAAAAGATGGAAGGTGGGAGGATGTTTTCGGGTGGGGGTCCCTTTCCTCACGGGCATGTAGCTGGGAGGTGGTTTGCCATTCTTAGCCAGTTATAGAGAAAAATTATACCGGCTGAAGAAAAGCAGGCATCAGATTGCTACTCCAGTTGGGATTGGTCACACTATGAAAGGCAGCATGGCACCAATGGCACCCCACCACCAGTCACCTACAGTCTGCTCTGCCATGCATGAGAAAAAAAGACAGGTGGACTTCCACATCCTGTTGGGATGAACCACAATTCTGATGCATCAACTTCCACAATGAGCAGGGTCAGGCATGGTCAGGATGGGGGCAGATGTGAACAGATCCTTGAGCTTGGAGAAGCCTGGAGTCCCACTGGAAGGGTCAGTGAATGGAGCATTGACTGGACATGGTGGACGTGTTGGTCTTTGGAACTGGATAAAATGAGGATGTCATCAAGATAGACAAATACATACTGGTTAAGTATGTCCCGTAAGAAGGCGGGGGCATTGGTCAGGCTGAACGGCATCATATGTCCAGAAGGTGTCTTCCACAGATATGTCTTCCACTCATCCCAATCTCTGATACGAACAGGATGGTAGACGTTTCTCAGATCCAACTAGGTGAAGATGGTGGCCCCCCGGAAGAAGCTTGAAGACGGAGGATATAAAAGGCAGAGGGTAGTGATTCTTGATGGTGCATGCCCGTCTAATGCCCGTACCTGCAGGGCAGCCGGTAAAGGCTCCGTCTCAACATCCAATTGACGGACCAGGTTCTCAACAAGGAACGTGGCATCAGCTCCAGCATCCATGAATGAGTCTGGCCCCTAGTGTGGATCCGCAACTTGAGGAGTGGTTTAGATGAGACGGGTGGTGGATGGCTCGTCGTGGGCTCCCCCTTCAAGGACAAGCCCTGCCTTTTGCTGGGCATGAGGCTTCCATGTGTCCTGCTTCTCCGCAGTACAAGCAAAGTTCCTGGAAGCGTCTCGCCTCTCCTCGGTAGGAGACAAGTGCCGGCGTGCTATCTTCATAGATTGTGGCGGGGGAGAGAGTTTTTGAAGTGGGTGACATTTCCGGGGGTGGTAGTATGAGCTGGAGGTGGGAAGTAGGTGGGCTCGCAGCAACGGCCAAGACGCTCCTAGTGTTCCCTTATCCGCCGATCAATCCGGGTGGCCAAGGTGATCAGGGCATTCAAATCGGGAGGGAGGTCTCGGGCAGCCAGCTCATCCTTCACCTGTGCTGAAATACCTCGAATAAAGGTATGATACATTGCTGTGCAATCCCACCTGCTATCAGTGGCATTTGGGCAAAAATCAGCAGCATACTCTGCCATTGAGAGCTCGCCCTGCTTAGCAGACAACATTGGGTGGGCGGCATCCTGCCACGAAGTGGATGAGCCAAAAATCTTCGTTCGTCTGAGAAGGAGGTGAAGAAGGAACAGAACCTGAACCTCCCATTCTGCAGTATTCCACCGCAGCGCCCGGCCAGACAGTAATGTTATAACATAAGCCACCTTGGCATGCTCAGAGGTAAAGGAAGAAGGTTGGAGGTAGAACACCAGGCTACACTGTGTGAGGAAAGATCTGCAGAGATCAGGTTCTCCAGAGAACCGGGCCGGGGGAACAAGATGTGGCTCAGAAGGAATGAGAGTGCTAGGTGAGGGCTGATCCGAGGGGCTGGCTTGTAGATCAGGTGTGCTCGGTGGCGTCTGGGGATGGCGCCAAGATTGCTCCTGCCTCCAGGACTAGAGAATCTCAGGCAGAGTAACGGGGATCCTGAGGAGATAATCTGACAGAGCAGGCCTTAAATACCCCGGGGAGCAGAGAACACAAAATGGCCGCTGGTCAGGAACCGGAAGTGAATGCACAAAAACATTCTTCACACCTTAAACTTTTGCTCTCACCAAAAATACTCTCCCCATTCTTTTGAACCACACCATGGACAACATGATCATAGTTTGATTGTAGAGACTAAGAGTGACAGCAGTGGATTGTCAGTGTGTGTGTGTGTGTGTGTTTATTAGACAGTGGAGGGTTTAGTGTTGAGCTCCAGGTGGTGCTGGTATTTGGACTCGCAGATTTCTGATCATTATATAAATATTATTTTTGTTATTGCTGAGATTTTCTAGAAGAACTTTCATCACTCAACAACAGAAAACACATCACCATATTTTAGTAAAATAATCCAAACATTTTTTAATTTCAATTTGTGTATAAAAATAGATTTTTTTACACAATACAAAAAGAGCAAATTAAAGCATGTAGAATATAAAAAACAAAACAAAAAAACACTGGCCTTCATATTTTTATTGAATTAAAACTTAAATGATGAAGCAAATTCCTGAGAATAAGGAAAGAAACCTGAGAATACTTCATGAAATCTGTCTATATATTTATGACTGTGACATTGACTAGTTTTGGCCTGCAACATCACCAGCAAGCTAATAAACACGTCAATAAACAATACAGTAAGATAGATCATTAAAAGTGTAGGAAAAGAAAAGCTGGAGGTTTTGCATGAAGTTATATGAAAGGAGGATTGAACTCTCTCTACTCTATTTGTAAATAACTAGGGGGAAAATCAACACCATTCACAAAACATGACATTATTGAAAGTAGAATCAAATCATTTTTTGTCTTTGTAAAAGTTGAAATGTAATTTCCTGAGAAAAGGTCTTTGGGGGCGTGTCTCAGTCACATGGTCCCTGTCTTTCGGAGATATCTCCTCCATCACATCACATTCTGGAAAAGAAATACATTTATCTCTTCAACAGATGGTTTATATTGTATTCATTGTGATGGAACACCTTCAAAATCCACTCAGTGAGGCGCTGTGTAGGAATGTCTTTAAGAATGTTTTTCATCATGTGGAAAAAAACAATCTTTATATCTCAGCTGTGTTCTTTATCAAATTCATCTTTCTTCATATCAATCCCAAAACTGGACATGTGTTTAAGATGTAGAAGGAAATAAAACAGAAATCTACAACTTCTCTAAACTGTTTCATAAATATGGCTGCTTGTGCTGTAACAGAATGGAGATTACAAAACAGAAAGACGATCTATATATTATATATGATATAGAATAAAGCCTCACTTTAACTTTACTACTCATGTACATTATCAGAATAAACACCTCACTCACTTCCTGTCTCTCCTACATCCAGTTCCTCTCTGATGACATTATTTTCTTTTTCTTCTTCTGGATAGTCTAGAAGATAGAAAGGAAGAAATAATAAACTAGGGATTTGAGCATGTTATAGTAAAATATTGAGTTACAGGGTGTGTGAAAGTTGCAATTTTCCAACATGTCCCATTCATTCATTTATTCATTCATCAGGTGCCAATCCTATCTCAGTCACGGGGAGCAGTCTATGGGCAGGCAGGATACACCCTGGATGGAATTTTCCAACCCATCGGTTTAGGGCCTCAAATATTCACACACTAGGGAAACCTACCGTGCATGTTTTTGGACCGGGGGAGGGGAAACGGGGAGGAAACCGGAGAACCCGGAGAAAAAAACCCCTGAGGCACGGGGGGAATAATCATGCAAAGGGCTGAAAAGAAACATGCACAAACTCCACACACATGGCCGAGACGGGACTTGAACCCGGATCCTGGCGGTGTGAGGTGAGCATGCTAACCACTAAGCCACTAAGCCACCCTGCCCCCCACAGCATGTCCCCAAGTATTTTATTCATCTAATTACTACTCCAACATTATGGCAATACAGTTACAGATTCTGGCAGCCAAAATCAGATATTTGGACATACGTAGATGGGAGCAGGGGGCCCACAGAAGGTGAAATGCCTTGACAGGGGACATCAGGAGAAGAGATGGTGCTTACTACCAGATTACTGAGTGGTCCAAAGGCTCCGTGATTGAATACTAATGCTAAGGCTCACCCATGGGAGCACTACTTTATTCCTCTCCGCTTCACATGTCCATGGTTGCTCTCCTTAGTGAAGTACCCACTGAGAAGCCTGAAGGAGCTCTGTTAATTGGAAACTCTATTCTGAAATTAGCTAGGCCTTTTTTGGTCACCAACAGCACAGGTTAGTTGTATTCAAATTAAAATTCAAATTTTATTAGTCACATACACAGTACATACACAGTACACAATACGATATGCAGTGAAATGCTTAGGCAACTGCCCTGACCTTAAAACAAGACTATTAAAGGAATGATATAAAATAAAAAATATAAATACAAATATAAAATAAAGACTTTAAAAAAAAAAAAAAAATATAGCTGTACAATAAGGGAAAGGAATGTCCAGGTTTGTGCAAATATGCAGATGTGCAGTAGAGTGACATTTAAAGTGGCTTGTGTGCGTAATTAAGTACCCAGAGGTAGCTTAGATTTTAGGAAATCACAAGTTTTATTCATAGGAGCTAATGATATATGCATTTAACATTCAGAATTCACGAAGAGTAACATTATAGAGGTGTATAAATTAATGAAGGTAATGTCTGATAGGTGCTGATTCAGCGAGATACTGTATGTCACATGCACATATTCCACACTTTTTCTCCATCCATCCATCCATCCATCCATCTTCTACCACTTATCCGGGACCAGGTCGCGTGGGCAACAGTCTAAGCAGAGATGACCAGACTTCCCTCTCTCCAGCCACTCCCCCGGGGGGACACCGAGGTGTTCCCAGGACAGTCGAGAGACATAGTCCCGCCAACGTGTTCTGGGTCTTCCCCAAGGCCTCTTTCCGGTGGGACATGCCCGAAACACCTCCCCTGGAAGGCGGCCCAGGAGGCATCTGAAATAGATGCCCAAGTCCACGAGTCAGCTGGCCCCTCTCGATGTGGAGGAGCAGCGGATCTACTCTGAGCGCTCCTTCCCGAGTGTGACTGAACTTCTCACCCTATCTCTAAGGGAGCGCCCAGCCACCCTGCGAAGGAAGCTCATTTCAGGCCGCCTGTATCCGGGATCTCGTCCTTTCGGTCATGACCCAAAGCTCATGGCCATAGGTGATAGTAGGAACGGAGATCGACCAGTAAATTGATAGCTTTGCCTTTTGGCTCAGCTCCCTCTTCACTACGACGGACCGGTACATCGACCGCATTACTGCAGAGGCTGCACCGATCCGCCTGTCGGCGGGCAAACGTTTTTGCGGCTAAGGACGATGGCCTCGGACTTGGAGGTGCTGATTTCCATCCCAGCTGATTCATACTTGGCTGCAAACCTTCCCAGTGCATGCTGAAGGCCTTGGCCTGATGGAGCCAACAGGACAATGGCAAAAAGCAGAGACAAGATCTTTTGGTCCCCAAACCAGCCCCTCCCTCCAGCCCCTGACTGCTCCTAGAAATTCTGTCCATAAAAATAATGAACAGAACCGTTGACAAAGGGCAGCCTTGCTGGAGTCCAACATGCACCAGAAACAGGTCTGACTTACTGCCGGCAATGCGAACCAAACTCCTGCTCCGTGCATACAGAGACCGAGCATCCCTCAACAGAGGGCCACGGACCCCATACTCCTGGAGCAACCCCCACAGAGTGCAGCAAGGGACACAGGTCGAATGCCTTCTCCAAATTCCACAAAGCACATGTGGACCGGTTGGGCAAAACTCCCATGATCCCTCCATCACCCTGTAGAGGGTATAGAGATGGTCCAGTGTTCCACCGCCAGGTCGAAAAGCGGGGTACTGGTTCCTCCTGAATCCGGGGTTCGACTAAAGGCCGAATTCTCCTCTACAGTACCCTGGCATAGAAGGCTGAGGAGTGTGATCCCCCTATAGTTGGAGCACACCCTCCTTCTTTGAGGCTGACCGATAGTCCCTCTCTATGGCCTCTCTGAACTCTTCCCATACCCAAGATTTTGCCTTAACAACCACTCGGGCCGCAACACGCTTGGCCTGACGGTACCCATCAGCTGCCTCAGGGGTCCCAAGAGCCAACCAGACTCGGAAGGACTCCTTTTTCAGCTTGACGGCATCTCTTACTTCCGGAGACCACCACAGGGTTCGGGGATCACCACCACGACAGGCACCTGAGATCTTACGGCTACAGCTCAGAATGGCTGCATCGACAATGGAGGTGGAGAACATGGTCCACTCAGACTCAATGTCTCCAACCTCCCTCTGGATCTGGTTAGATATCTCTGACAGGGGTTTCTGCTAGGCGTTCCCAGCACACCCTCACAATGCATTTACATTTATTTACATACATTTACACTTATGGTATTTGGCAGATGCCCTTATCCAGAGTGACTTACAACTAAGTAATTAAGGGTTAAGGGCCGCCCTTGCTCAAAGGTAACAGCCCACTAGTGGTACCTTGGTGGTTGTGGGGTTTGAACCTGCAATCTCAAGGCCTCTGCCTTCGACCTTTGATCTCAGTCCAACACCTTACCACTAAACCACCACCTCCCTACGTTTAGGTCTGCTGAGTCTGTCTATCGAATCCAACTCACCACCAGATGGTGATCAGTTGACAGCTCCACCCCTCTCTTCAGCCGAGTGTACAAAAC
>JACRUU010000008.1:216792-224292 GCA_030449085.1 Kryptopterus vitreolus | reverse complement strand
CGGAGCAGATTTTACTCGTGCTTCAGTGTTTATCAGACGATCCACTTGTTCCACACTTCAGTTCTCGACACACCATGTTTACTGTCTTCTATTTCCCGCTCCATCTGATTGTGACACACATTACCCCAGGTCCCATTGTAGAACACTTCCAGATTCCCCTCACAGCCCTCTGTGAGTCGCATCTCTGTTAAACTCTGGTGTGAGAAGGAGGATTTATACACTTATACATATTTAATATATTTAACAGTTTATTCTCAGTCATCACACCTGAACACACGACTCCTACGTCCTCCTGGTGTCCACATTCACCCTCACACAGCCCAAATCTGCAGTTCCACAGGGACGTCTCATTCCCCTCACACTCCACCTCATTCAGCCATATGGACCCAGTTCCAGGACCAAACCAGGCTGGTGTGTGGGTTCTGAGGGCAAATCCACACTGCAGCTGTCTACACACCACATCTGCATCCTTAATATCCCACCAAGTCATCACACACTGTTCCCCATGAACCACTGTGGAGAACCTCCAGACGTCCTGCACAGTCTCCACCAGAACCGACCAGTCTGATGGACTTTGAAGTCTGAGATAAGATTTTGATAATTGAACAATAATAGATCCGTGTTAAATATATTATTCTCTGTAAATTTATGACATTTCTACATTATAAACTATAGCTAGCAGTATATCATTTATAGATGTTGTGTTTGTAGATGTTCCTTACCTGAGCAGGTGATGTAGAGATGTTCTCCAGAGCTGCAGTTAACAGTGCGTGCACTGCTGCAGTTCCCCACATGATCTTCACTCCCAGAGCAGTTGAAACCCGTTACACACGTGTGTTTGTGTTGAGTGGTGGATGGAGAGGAACGGTAGTTCAGCACAGAACCACAGTCCAGCTGTCTGCAGAGCACAGACGCCTCAGACAGACTCCACGAGTCCAGGAGAACTCTCCTCCAGTCCTGCCTGAAATAAATCTCCACCTCCCCCTGACACTCGCTCCCTCCAGACAAGCGCACTCGTCCCTCATGTAACGCCATGGATGATCCTGAAGCAGAAGAACATCATTGTAATATTGTAATGAAGACGGACTTTATTCACTAAGGTGGTGTAGATGATGTTCATATCTCACCGTTACAGATCACTCCAGCATCGTGTTTATGAGAACATGCAGCTCGACTCCATGATGTGATGCCACATTGTGATAGGTGTGTCTCATTCCCCTGACAATCAAACACATCAGCCCAGATGTGGCCACTCCCCTCCACAAACCAGTCCACCTCCACCACAGCCACAGCACTCCCACAATCCAGCTGTGCACAGAGAACATCTGCAGCTCTCATATCCCAGCCTACAGCACAAACTGTGCCCCACTCACTGAGGTACTGGAGCTCCACTCGACCAGAACAGGAGTCTGATCCGTCCACCAGACGAGCCTCTGTGTGACCTGAACAAACAGCCGAGAACTCAGTGAAAGAGGAAAATGAAGACCTTCAAGTTTGATTGACAGGTATGTGGTCTCTATTTAAACACAAGATCAATCCTGATACTTAACCAGAACATATTAATCCCACATCATTGTAATGGGAGCAGTTGGAGTGTTTGTGTGAAGATGATGATGGACAAAAGTAAATCTCAGATTCGGTTTCCTCTACACTGAAGTTCCTCTGTCCACACCTGACCCTCCCCTCCACCAAAAGCAGCTGATCCCAGAACCTTCACAGGAATCCCACAGTCCAGCTCTCGACACACAACTTCTGCATCCTGCTGGTCAAAGTCAGCATCACACACTGTGGACCAGGAAACCTCCATGAAGAACCTCCACTCTCCCAGAACATCGGTGAGGACCAGCAGTGAGTCTCGACTTTCTGTGACCTGGGTTTTATTTCATGGTGTAAATATTTAGTTTACAAATAAAACATCAAGAACTCATTACAGTGTATTTACAAAATAAATTAAATACCTAATTTTATAATAATATAATAATTTTTAATTTTAAATAGAATATTATTGTTTATTTTAATCAAATTGTTTTCATTCATTTGTTTCACATTTTATTAAAAACAATTCAAAATTAATTACTTCAAATCATAAAAATGTACAGATTGTACAGATATTTCTAAATACTGTAGTTTACCTGAGCAGGTGACTCCAGCATCTTCAACCATGATTACAGTTAATGTTTCCCCCACCCATCGTGATCTACAGTCCTTCAGTGTCGATTCTGATCCACTACAGCCCACATTATCCATCCAGATTGGTCCTGATCCTGGTCCAAAGTGAGCTTTAGAACCTGGTGCATTTACAGCGTCTCCACAGCGCAGTTCTCTACACACCACTGCAGCATCGACCATATCCCAGTCCATCACTACACACTGTTCCCCACTGTCCATTCATGTAGAACCTCCACTCTCCCAGCACAGCGACTTCCACCATTCCACCAACCTCACACTGTCTGAGAGAGATATAACTCATTATACACACACACACACACACACACACACACACACACACACACACACACACACACACACACACACACACACACACACACATTTTCTCTCTCTTACACACACACACACACACACATCTCTCTCTCACACAACACACACTCAGTCTCTCTCTCACGCACTCTCTCGTCTCTCACACTCTCTCTCTCTCTCTCTCTCTCTACACACCACACACAATTCTATCAGGTTATTCTTTTTCAATAGGCTGTCTCTCACACTTACACACACACACACACACTTTATTCTGTCTCTCCATCCATTCTATTGTCTCTCTCTCACTCTCACACACCTCACACAACACACCACTTACTCTCACTCTCTACTCTCTCACTCTCACACACACACAAACACATTCACAACACTTATTCTCTCTCTCTCTCTCTCTCTCTCGGAATCTCCTCTCTCACTCACACACACCTACGCTCTCTCTCACACACACACACACACTTCACTCTCTATTCTCTCTCTCTCTCTCTCTCACTCACACACACACACACACACACTTATTCTCTCTCTCTCTCTCACCGCTATCTCTCTCACCCTCTCTCGCACACACACACACACACACTTCTCTCTCTCTCTCTCACACACACACACACACACACACACACACCACATTATTCTCTCTCTCTCTCACACACACACAACACACACCACACACACACACACACGCTCTCTCTCTCTCTCTCACACACACACACACACACACACACACTTATTCTCTTCTCTCTCTCGCTCTCTCTCACACACACACACACACACACACACACACACTTATTCTCTCTCTCTCTCTCTTTCACACACACACACACACACACACACACACACACATTATTCTCTCTCTCTCTCTCTCACTACACACATCCACGTCTCTTTCTCTCTCACACACACGCACACTTATTCTGTCTCTTTCTCACACATATAAACACACACATTTTCTCTCTCTCTCTCTCTCTCTCTCTCTCTCTCTCTCTCACACACACACACACACACACACACACACACACACACACACACACACACACACACACACACACACACACACACACACCGAGTATGATATGTTGTTGAAGTTGTTTGTTCCTGACAATAAATGATATATAAAGTGTAAACATTAATCTGGATGTGAGTTTATAAGTGAGTGGACAGAAAAAGCACTGAGGATGATGTGTGTACGCTCATGTACAGCTTTTCCATACAAATGTAAGACTTTTCTAAAGTTCCCATCAGTGCAGGAACATTTCTCCCATTCACTGGTGAAAAATGGTGTGTAGTGTTGAAGTGAGAAGTGTGTGATGTTTTAGTGTGAAGAATCAGTGTGTACTTACCAGCTGCTGTGAGTGTGAGTGTGGATGAGAGAAGAAGAAAAGTCAGACACATTTCCATCTCCATCCTCGTTCTACACCATGTGTTCACCTCCACTCGCCCAGAGAGACTGAGAGAAAGTGTCTCCCCTCACTCATCCCCCTACAGAGAGAGAGAGAGAGACACACCAATCACACTCACTGTTACCTTATTAGAAAGACGAGAGGAAATCATCACACAGACTCAATAACAAATCAGACGAGGCGTTTTTCACTTTCTCCATATATATCAAAAGAACGTCAGCGCTGATCAACAGAACTCCACCTCCCGTATACGATCACAGATCCCGTATACGAGCTCCCGTGATGACAGTGAACAGATCTCCACCTCCCGTATCACCTCCCGTATACGATCACGTGATGAACAGATCTCCACCTCCCGTATACGATCACGTGATGAACAGATCCCACCTCCCGTCTCTGATGTGTGATGAACAGATCTCCACCTCCCGTATATACGATCACGAACAGATCTCCAACAGATCTCCACCTCCCGTATACGATCACGTGATGAACAGATCTCCACCTCCCGTATACTCTGATGTGTGATGAACGATGAACAGATCTCCCGTGATGATGACAGATCTCCACCTCCCGTCTCTGATACGATCACGTGATGAACAGATCTCCACCTCCCGTATACGATCACGTGATGTGTGATGAACGTCTCCGAGGCGTGATGAACAGATCTCCACCTCCCGATCTCCACCTCCCGATCCCCTCTCTAACACGTGATGAACGATCTCCACCTCCCATATACGATGATGACAGATCTCCACCTCCCGATGATGAACAGATCCACCTCCCGTATACGATCACGATCAACAGATCTCCACCTCCCGTATCTCCGATCACAGATCTCCAGATCCTCCACCTCCCGTCTCCGAGGCGTCTCCACCTCCCGTCTCTGAACGAGGCGATGAACAGATCTCCACCTCCCATCTCCGAGGCGTGTGATGAACAGATCTCCACCTCTCGTCTGTGTGGTGTGGGAGTGATGAGAGTTGAACACATCACACACTGATATCAGAGAGAGGAAAGTTGTACAGCATTAATACCTGACAGAGAAAATACACACACTGCACAAATATATTGTGTTCCTCTCAAGGTTTCCTTCTCATTCCATCTAAAGAAAGTTTTCCTTACACACACACACACACACACACACACACACACACACACACACAACCACACCACACCTACACACACACACACACACACACACACACACACACACACACACACACACACACACACACACACACACAAACACACACACACACACACACACACACACAACACACACACACCACACCAAATCACACACACACACACAACACACACACACACACACACACACACACACAAACACACACACAACACACACACACACACACACACACATTATTTAACACAGGTTATTAAATTATAAGTTGATTTACATTTACAGTATTTGGCAGACGTCCTTATCCAGAGAGACAACTGAGTAATTGAGGGTTAAGGGCCTTGCCCTCAAGGGCCCACTAGTGTTAGCTTGGTGGTTGGTGGGGTTTGAACCTGATGATCTTCTGGTCCAGAGTCCAACACCTTAACCACTAATCCATCACCTCCCTGATTTAAAGACTTTATATCCTTTTTCAATGGAGTTTAAATTCAATTTCCTAATACAAAAAAGAAATATTAGAAAATGTTAAGAATTCTTACCATGTCACTTCAAATTAGATATTATTTTTAATATACACACATTTACTCTGGGTTTCTGTATTAAAACATTAATAAGTTAACCAAATAAAGTTAAATAAGTTCATGATTTGTTTATTATTGACGTTTACGCATCCACAAGAGGGCAGTAAAACTTCCAAACTGACATTTCTGTTTAGTTAAATATTTTTATTTACACTGACCTGCTGAGGGCGCTGTTAAGTCACAGATGAATTATTATTATTGTTATTAAATAATAATGAAATATAATAAAAATAATAATTGTTTTTTATTACAATACAATAATATTAATTATTATTATTATTATACATAATGCTGAAAAATAATAATAATAATAATAATATAAGAGAAGAAGAATGATAATATAACAGTGATATAACAGCGCCCTCAGAAGGTAAAATCATTAATATTTTTATTATTAGTAGGAGTAGTATAACAATGATTGTTTATTATATGTATATATATTAAATAATATATAATATATTCTAATTAATAATAATGATGATGATGATGATGATGATGATGATGATGATGTGTACCTTCAGTAGAACTTACGTGGGAGTTTAGGGGACCAACAGTCTGCAGGTCAGCACACGGAGGATCTGAATCTGCATGTTATGATCTCTCAATTCAATTAAGTGTAATAATAATAATAATTAATAATAATACAAAATATTACGAATGTAATAAATATTTAACAGTGGACATTGTCTCAAAACAGAATTATAAAGGTCATATAAGTATAAATGTGTTGCTTATAATTATAAATGTATATTTGATGAACAAGCCAGTGGTGACTGTGGCAAGAAGAAGAAACTCACTGAGATGGAACGAGGATGAAACCAGACTGAAAGTGAACCCATCATCATCCGGGTGGCACAAATACGGATCTGAGCTGAAATGAAAGTGCGGTATACAGTAGAGGTATACGTGGTTTTAGCAGACTTCTCTGAGGTGTGGGAGTGATGAACAGATCTTTTACATGGAGTACAGATTAATTAATCTAATTAATCACATTTAATCACACTTACATACAGATATTACATTTTTTTACCATTTAATATTGAATACAAGTTTATAATGAAGGCAACAATAATCATGACATTTTTATCACTGAACACAAATCTATAAATTAGTTTACAGTGTCTGACAATTATAACTTATTTAACACAAAATAATAACATTGTTTACAAATGACAGTTTTAATTATTACTGAACATAAAGTAATGTTTAAAGTAACAAACAACAGTGACAATTTTATTTATTACTGAACACAACTAAACTGCAATGGACATGATATTATTATTATTATTTATTATTATTATTATTATTATTATTATTGAACATAATCCTGTACCTTATGCTACACTACACAACATTCTTATTTCTCTTTTAACCAGTTACTAAGACAGACTAACTTGTTGACATTTTCTGAGTTTAAAGATGCCCTTTTATTCTGCACAACACTACCAGCCAGGGAGAAAAGTCTTTCGCATGGTACTGTGGTTGCAGGGGTGGCCAGGTATTTACGAGCTAAGGAAGCCAGTGTAGCGTGGGCTCCGGCATGAGCTGCCCACCACTCTAGAGGACACTGGTCCATTGCAATACTGGGCTCGGCTCTGTAACGATGTAAAGCATTGCTGTGGTGATTTTCTTCCTCTGAATCCGAGTCTGAACCCAGCAGGAGGATTCTCTTCTTCTTATCTGGCTCATGTTCCTCACAAGGTTGTGGAGTATCTGCACTGAGTCCTCCTTCCTCTAGTATTTTCTCCAGGCTGGACCACACCGGTTCTCTCTCTCCTCTTGATAGACACTTCAAGTCCTTAAAACGTGGGTCAAGTGCTGAAGCTAGTTTTAGCCATTCTTCATTCATGTCAGCTTGGCGTTCAGAAAGATCCTTGCTGAAGGC
>JACRUU010000008.1:199292-211792 GCA_030449085.1 Kryptopterus vitreolus | reverse complement strand
TCCTCTCCATGCAGCCCGCCTCTCTAACCAGCGTCTCCATGGCCTTAATGCCATTACCGTCCGCAATCGATATCCGCTCCCCCTCATGGCCTCTGCCTTAGATCTCCTGCATGGCACCACCGCCTTCACTTAATTGGACCTGCACAATGCCTACCACCTAGTGCGTATCCGGGAGGGAGATGAGTGGAAGATGGTATTTTACACCCCCATTGGCTACTACGAGTACCTGGCATTGGCCTCACCAATGTTAGTGTTCCCGGCTCAGGTTAACGTGTTCAGAGACATGCTGAATGTGTTTGTCTACCGGGATGATTTCCTGATTTTCTCTCCCTCGGTGGAGGAACATGTTCGTCATGTCCAAGCAGTTCTGGACTGGCTCCTGAAGAATGGGCTGTATGTTAAGCCAGAGAACTGTGAGTTCCATGTTTCACGGACCTCCGTCCTTGGGTGCCTGGGATTCTCCAATTTCTATTGGCGGTTCATCAAGGGCTATAGCTCAGTGGCCTTCCCCCTCCACCAGCTTACCTTAATCCTCTGTACCTTTCTCTGGAGCTCTGAAGCTGGGTTTACCTTCTACGAACTTAAGCAGAGGTTCACAGAAGATCCTATCCTGATTTTGCCCGATCCTGCTCGAGCAGATTGTGGCAGAGGTCGATGTCTCTAACATTGGGGTTGGTGTCATCCTTTCCCAGGTCTGCCCCAAAGACAATTGTCTGCACCCATGTGCTTGCTATTACCCAAGGGAACTTCTCACTGTCAAATTGGCCATGGAAGAGTGGCTTCATTGGCTGGAGGGCACTTAAATACCATTCCTAGTGTGGACTGACCACTGAAACTTGGAGTACCTCCAGTCGGCCAAACGGCTCAAAAGGCCAGATGGGGCCTTTTCTTTGGCCGTTTTCTGTTTACCCTGTCCTACCGCATGAGGAATCGGAACACCGAGCCTGATGCTTTGTCCAGGGTTCATGCTCCCTCGAAGAGGAGGGGGAGGAGGAGCCGAACCCCGAAACCATCCTTCCTAAGTTTGTCTCGGTGTGCACTCTGGGTCTCAACCTCGAGGAAAGGATCAGGAAAGTGAAAATGCTGAGCTATCCGGCAGGGAGGGGCCTGCTTTTCATCCCTGAAGCGCTGCACTCGTAAGTCCTCCAGTGGTGTTACAACTCTCTCTTCTTCTGCCACCACAGATTCCCTCAAACCCTGTCACTGTTCCGGGCACAATCCCGGTGGCCCTCGCTCCGTAAGGAGACCCAGGATTATTTGGCTGCCTTCCCAAACTGTGACCAACACAAGACCTCTCACAGGCAACCGGAAGGTCTCCTACGTCCACTAATGGCACTTCATCGTCCCTACCCAAGCTGCTGTCCGCCAAGGAGACGGCCAAGCTGGTTCTGCCCCCACTTCCGGCATTCATGGACCGACCAGGGATATTGTCTCAGATCGTGGACCCCAATTCTCGACTTGTGAATTTTGCCGCCTATTGGGCATGTTGACCAGTCTCTCATCTGGGTTCCACCCCCAGACCAACGACCAAACTGAGAGGCTCAAACGAGATCTGGAGACCGGGCTCCGCCTCATCTGCAGTCGAGAACCAGTCTCCTGGTCAGAGAGGCTAATATGGATTGAATATGCCCATAACACCCTTCCCAAAGCTTCTACCGGCCTCTTGCCTTCCCAAGTGGTCCATGGTTACCTGCTGCCGATTTTCTCTAGCCAGGAGCCCAGGTCCTCCGTTCCTTCCCGGGTCCTCCGTGCTGCCACTGAGGCTGGAGGATCGGCCGGGCTGCTCTGCTCAAGCAGGGCCTTCTCCCTGGTGCCCCCTCAAATGCTGGCTCTGTGCAACCCGTGCTCAACACGCTCCGAATGCTGGCTCTGTGCTCCTCATTCTCAACTCGCTTCAACTCCGGCTCTGTGCTCCCCACGTTTAACGCGCTCCGAACGCTGGCTCCATATGCCTCTCACTTTATGTCCAGCAAAAGGGCGGGCTTGCCGGTGAAGAAGAGGTCACTGGTGAGCTGTATTCCTTTCATCCTCTCGAACACCCACCATTCTCTGCACAACCTGAACACAAATACTGAACTCGACTTTGTGGATTCCGGGGGCTGATGCCAACTTCATAGAACTTCACAGATCCAGACCGAACCCCTACCCGAGGTGCTTCAAGTTCGCATTCTTGACCGGGCTACTCAATGGGCCAAGAGCCTCCTTGTCACTATCGGTGAACAACATAGAAAGTAGATTAGTTTTCTGGTGATCTCATCTCCCCAGTCCCTGGCACAGTATCTACATCCTGCTAGCCCTCCTTCTCCAGTTGCTACTCTCGAAGACGTTGACCTCTCTTGCGTTCCCGAGAGATGCCACAACCTGGCTAAGGTGTGCAGGTCTTAATGCCATAACCATCTACAACCATTACCAGCTTCCCCTCATGTCCTTGGCTTTCGAGCTACTCCATGGAGCGACCATCTTCACAAAATTAGATCTTTGCAATGCCATATTAGGGAGGGGGATGAGTGGAAGACTTCAACACCCCAGTGGGCCACTATGAATATCTGGTCACGCCCTTTGGACTCACTGTGTCCCAGGCCCTAGTAAATGACATTCTCAGAGACATGCTGAACAATGTTTGTGTACCTGGATGACATCCTTATATTCCCATGCACTCTCAAAGAACATGCTGGTAATGTCAGTGCCGTCCTGGGACGCCTCCGGAACCATGACCTCTTCATCAAGGCGGATAAGTGTGAATTTCAGGTACCCGAACCAACTTTCTTGGCGGGGAGCATTGAGATGGACCCTGCTTGTATCCTTGCCATTCAAGAATGGCCCGCCCTCAACACCCGACGACAGATTCTGGGGGTTTGCCATTTTTTACTCGGAGTTCATGAAGGAGTTAATTTCTACCACCTTTCCCCTCTACATACTCACCAAGAGGCCAGTGGCAGCAGTGTGCAAGGAGTTGTGGGTGTAATACCACCCAGAGAAGTTTGGATGACCAAGTGGAATTGTCCCTGGAGCACAGTATAAAGAGCCCATTCCAATTCTTGATTAAGCCTGACCATTAATCTGACAGAGATTCCCAGAAACCGACAAAATTCCCTCCAGAAGTTGGCAGTGAACTGGGGTCCCCGGTCAGATACAGCATTGCATGGAAGGCCGGGCAGGCGGAACCCATGCTAGAGCAGGAGTTGAGCCATCTCCTTGGCAGAGAATAATTTGGAAAGGGGGATCATGCGCGCCATCTTGGAGAAGCGGTCGAAAACCGTGAGAATGGTGATGTGACCAGACGAGGGAGGGAGGCCAGTGACGAAGTCCAGGGCAATATGAGACCAGGGACATTGGGGAATAGGGAGAGGGCGGAATAGCCCAGCGGGTCGGCCTTTGGGGTTCTTCTGTTGAGCGCAATCGGGGAAGACGGCCACAAAATCACGGGTGTCCTTTCTAGCAGTGGACCACCAAAAACGGTGTATGAGCAAGGCTAGGGTACAAGGAAGGCCAGGGTGGCAGAACATTGGAGAGTTGTGGCACCACTGGAGTACCTGGGAACGCAACTGGTCAGGCACAAAGAGTCTCTGCCAGGGAATCTGTGCTCCCCACGCTCAACGCGCTCCGAACGGCGGCTCTGTGCTCCCCGCCTGCAAACACCGGCTCTGTGCTCCCCACGCTCAACATGCTCCGAACGCCGGCTCTGTGCTCAACATGCTCCGAACGCCGGCTCTGTGCTCAACATGCTCCGAACGCGGGCTCTGTGCTTCCCACGCTCAACGTACTCCGAACGGTCAACTCGCTTCAAACGCCGGCTCTGTGCTCCCCGCGCTCAAAACGCTGGCTCCATATGCCTCGCACTTCCGGATTCTGTTCTCTGACTCGGATTGCTGAATCGGCTCACTCAGTCGGCTCAAAGGAATTGACTCACTTGCTCTGTCGCTGGTTTCACCATCTACCTGGCTTCTAGTTGGCTCTGAGCTTGTGCACAGCTCCACCAACTTCCTACTCGGCATCCGCCTTGGATCCTCCACACTAGGTTCTGATACACTGAGCTTCCTTTGTCGCCTTCTCGGCTGAATTACAGAAGGTTTTTGGAACATCCACGCCCTGGGATGATCCTGCACATGCACTTCTCAGTCGAGTCGAGTTTTCCGCTGTCCTCCGCATTCTGGCTCATTCCATCCCTCTCCCTATTCTCCTGCCGGGGACAGGCGTCAGGGGTGGGCTGGCCCACCATAGCCTGCTGGACCTTCATTTTGATGTCCAGGTGGAGAACGCAAACAGTTATGGAAGGTGGGAGGATGTTTTCGGGTGGGGGGTCCTATCCCCACGGGCGTGTATACAGGAGAGGGCATCAGGTTTGCCATTCTTAGACCCAAGATGGTAGGCTAGAGAAAAATTTAACAGAGCCGGTTATCACAGGCATCCCGTTGGGACAGGATGGCACCCATCCCAAGGTCTGGTGCATCATCTTCCATAATGAATTTGCTAACAGGGTTAGGTATGGTCAGGATGGGGGAAGATTTGAACAGATCCTTGAGCTTGGAGAAGGCTTGCTCTGCCTCAGAGTCCCACTGGAAGGGTCAGTGAATGGAGCACTGACTGGAAATGGTGGACATGTTGTTCTTTAGAACTGGAGAAAATGAGGATGTCGTCAAGATAGACAAATACATACTGGTTAAGTATGTCCCTTAATACAGCAGGGGCATTGGTCAGGCCGAACGGCATCGCTAGGTATTCATAATGTCCATAAGGGGTCTTCCACTCAGCCCCCTCTCTGATACGAACAAGATGGTAGGCGTCAGCTCCAGAATCCACGAATGACGCCAATTCATGAGTCTGGCCCCTAGTGTGCAGCCGTAACCTGAGCAGTGGTTTAGAGGCTGGATGTGGGCTCCCCCTTCAGTAATGAGCCCTGCCTTTTGCTGGACATGAGACCACCATATGTCCTGTTTCCCAGGGGTACAAGCAAAGCCCCTGGGAGCGTCTCATCTCTCCTTTTCGGTGTGATCTCCATATGCTGTGGCGGGGGAGAGAGTTTTGGAAGTGGGTGGCATTTCCGGGGGTGCGTGGTAATGAGCTGGAGGTGGGAAGTAGGTGGGCCCGGTTTGATGGCCAAGACGCTGGTGATTAGGGCATCCAAATCTAGTGTAAGGTCTCGTTCAGTCAGCTCGTCCTTCACCTGTGCCAAAAGACCTCAAATAAAGGTATCCTGCATTGCTGTGCGATCCCACCCGCTATCAGTGGCATTTGTGCAAAAATGAGCACCATACTCCGCCACTGCTCGCCCTGCTTAGCAGACAGCAGTGAGTGGGCAGCATCCTGCCTTGGAGTGGATGAGCCAAAAATCTTGCGAAGTTTGTCTGAAAAGGAGGTAAGCGAGGAACAGAGGGGTGACTGAACTTCCAATTCTCCTCCAGGGCCCGGCCAGACAGTAATGATATAACATAAGCTACCTTGGCCTGCTCGGAGGTAAAGGACAAAGACTGGAAGGAGAACACCAGTCTGCACTGTGTGAGGAAAGATCTGCAGAGATCAGGTTCTCCAGAGAACCGGGCCAGGAGAACAAGATGTGGCTCCCGAGGAATGACAGTGCTAGGTGAGGGCTGATCTGAGGGGCTGTCTAGTGGACCAGGTGTGCTCGGTGTGCTTCGGGGACTGGTCGCTGAGACTGCTCCTGCCGCCTGGGGGTTTTGGAGGTACTGCACCAGCTCTTGGAGCGTCGTGGTAGTCTCCTGAAGTCATAACTCGTGGGAGGACTCGTTGGGTGGACACAAATGCACGACGCAACAGGAGTGTACAGTTTATATGTGTCTTTAAAAGGTCTTAGGCAGCAACAAGCAGCAGGGAAGCTAATTTTAAGGGAAACATGAAGGTCCAGGAAAAAATAAAAACCCACAAAGGTAACCATCCAAAGGCAAAAAACAAAAATATTTCCACAAGGGAGAAAATTCACAGTCCAAAACCCAACTCACAAAAAGTTAGTGCATAAAGGCAATGGGAAAAGAAAAGGAAGCAGAGCAAACCGAGAGTCCAGGGCTAGAGAAACTCGGGCAGAGTACTGGGGATACCGATGAGATAATCTGCAAAGGAGCAGGTCTTACAGAATGCCTTATATACCCCGGGGAGCAGGGAACACCACAAAATGGACGCCGAGCAGAAACCGGAAGTGAGCACCGCGAAACTGGAAGTGAGGACACACAAACACTCTTCACACCTTTACACTTGTGCTCTCACCAAAAATACTCCCTTCACTTGAACCACACCATGGACACCATGATCATTGTTTTAAAGACTAAGAGAGACAGCAGTAGATTGTCTGTGTGTGTCCGTGTGTGTGTGTGTGTGTGTGTGTGTGTGTGTGTATTTTTATTAGACAATGGAAAGGTGAATGGTTTAGTGTTGAGCTCCAGGTGGTGCTGGTATTTAAACTCGCAGATTTCTGGTCATTATAAAAAAAAATTTGTTACTGCCTGAGATTTTCTAGAAGGACTTTCATCACTCAACAACAAAAAAACATCACCATATTTTAGTAAAATAATCCAAACATTTTTTAATTTCAATTTGTGTATAAAAATAGATTTTTTACACAATGTAAAAAGAGCAAATTAAAGCATGTAGAATATAAAAAACAAAACAAAAAAACACTGGCCTTCATATTTTTATTGAATTAAAACTTAAATGATGAAGCAAATTCCTGAGAATAAGGAAAGAAACCTGAGAATACTTCATGAAATCTGTCTATATATTTATGACTGTGACATTGACTAGTTTTGGCCTGCAACATCGCCAGCAAGCTAATAAACACTGCAATAAACAATACAGTAAGATAGATCATTAAAAGTGTAGGAAAAGAAAAGTTGGAGGTTTTGCATGAAGTTATATGAAAGGGGATTGAACTCTCTCTACTCTATATGTAAATAACTAGGGGGGAAATCAACACCATTCACAAAACATGACATTATTGGAAGTAGAATCAAATCATTTTTTGTCTTTGTAAAAGTTGAAATGTAATTTCCTGAGAAAAGGTCTTTGGGGGCGTGTCTCAGTCACATGGTCCCTGTCTTTCGGAGATTTCTCCTCCATCACATCACATTCTGGAAAAGAAATACATTTATCTCTTCAACAGATGGTTTATATTGTATTCATTGTGATGGAACACCTTCAAAATCCAGTCAGTGAGGCGCTGTGTAGGAATGTCTTTATGAATGTTTTTCATCATGTGGAAAAATACAATCTTTATATCGCAGCTGTGTTCTTTATAAATTCATCTTCTTCATATCAATCCCAAAACTGGACATGTGTTTAAGATGTAGAAGGAAATAAAACAGAAATCTACAACTTCTCTAAACTGTTTCATAAATATGGCTGCTTGTGCTGTAACAGAATGGAGATTACAAAACAGAACGATGATCTATATATTATATATGATATAGAATAAAGTCTCACTTTAACTTTGTTGCCTTTAAACTCATTTACATTATCAGAATTAACACCTCACTCACTTCCTGTCACTCCTACATCCAGTTTCCTCTCTGATGACATTATTTTCTTCTTCTGGATAGTCTAGAAGATAGAAAGGAAGAAATAATAAACATGGTTTGTGTTGCTGTTATAGTAAAATATTGAGTTACAGGGTGGTGTGATGAAGCTCAGTTACTGTTACCAACCTAACATTTAACATTTCACTTTAACAGCATGTCCCCAAGTATTTTATTCATCTTATTACTACTCCAACATTATGGCAATACAGTTACAGATTCTGGCAGCCAAAATCAGATATTTGGATATACATAGATGGGAGCAGGGGGCCCACAGAAGGTGAAATGCCTTGACAGGGGACATCAGGAGAAGAAATGGTGCTTACAACCAGGTCAGACTGGCTCTTAGTCCATGCAGTTAGGACACATGTATTTTCCCACCAGGAATGTGATCAATGTCTCAGGGACAGGTGTTGCTTATATTGTAGCAAATTAGGTCATTTGCATTCCTTCTGCCCTGAGCTCTCAGGATATGTGAGGTATACCATAGTCACGGGGAGGTTGTGTTGGCCGGTGCCACCAAACGTCCATTATCTCAGCATCAGTGTTGTTTCACTCTGTTGAACTCATGTGATCAGACCAAAACCACACTGCCAAGGCCAAGATCATGGATCCTTCATGGATCCTTTAGGGCCAAGAAAGAAAAACTCACCATACCTCTCTACTCCACCTCACTATCTTCCAAAACCAAGAGAACCTCAAGCCGCACTGGTTTCATCTTGGCTCCCTCTCATCTTGGACACCCCTGGCTGTGGCTCACCACAATCTGGTTATTGAGTGGTCCAAAGGCTCCATGATTGAATATTAATGCTAAGGCTCACCCATGGGAGCACTATTCTTCTCCGCTTCACATGTCCAACATGTTTGCTCTCCTTAGTGAAGTACCCACTGAGAAGCCTGAAGGAACTCTGTTTATTGGAGACGCTATTCTGAAATTAGCTAGGCCTTTTTTTGGGCACCAAAGCACAGGTTAGTTGTATACCCGGAGGGTCTCTAAGTTTTATTCATAGGAGCTAATGATATATGCCTTATAATGCCTTATGCCTTATATCATTATAATGATAATGATATATGCCTTTGACATTCATAATTCACGAGTAACATTATAGAGGTGTATAAATCATTGAAGGTAATGTCCGATAAGTGCTTATTCAGCGAGATATGTCACATGCACATATTCCACACTTTTTGTGTGCTTTAACTCTTTCCTGGTAAGGTTTCTCCTGATAAGGTAGGATTCTAACTTTTGTACTCCTGTTTAGTTCAGTTGTTCTTATATTAGTTGCCTGTTAATCCTATAGTGTTGGTAGTACTTAATTTGCCTCTCAGGTGATTAATCAAGGCTAGTTTCACTCCAATTGAGGTGTGAATTAGGGGCAGGGCTTACTTGCTTATATTGGACACAAGTGTCTGTAGCGGTTAGAAGACAAACTCTAAACTTTCCCACTAACAGACTCCTAAACTATAAAACTGAAACTGTACATCTCTGCCTGATTCTTAAATTTGACCCACCATGACAGGATGTGTATCAATCCCATTCCTGTAATTAGCTCCTTCCGACGTCGACACACTCGTCCACCAAACAGAGGTCGTGTTGCCAGTAACCTCATCTACCCTGTCTTGCGATCTCAATCCCGCACAGTGGTAGGTGGACTCTGGAACTGCCAGTCTGCGGTAAGGAAAGCTGATTTCATTACTGGTCTATCTTCCCATCATGCCTTTGATTTCTTTACACTCACAGAGACCTGGATTTCCCCTCAGAATACGGTCACTCCGGCTGCTCTCTCCTCTGCCTTTGCCTTCTCTCATTCTCCCAGAGCATCAGGTCGAGGTGGTGGTACAGGTGTACTGTTATCCCGGAGATGGTGTTTCACACCTCTCCTGTTGTCTAATCTAACCATCTCCTCTTTTGAATTTCATGCCGTCTCAGTTACTTCTCCAGTCACACTGCTGATCATCGTTGTGTACCGTCCACCTGGTCGTCTTGGAGACTTCCTTGAAGAAATGGACACACTTCTCAGCACTTTTCCAATTGACAACACTCCTCTGGTTGTACTCGGTGACTTCAATCTAACCTATGATAAACTCCACTCCTCTTGTCTTCTGTCTCTCTTTAACTCTTTTTCTTTGACACTTAATAACAGCCCTCCCACCCACAGGGGAGGAAATGTCCTGGACCTGGTCTTCACTCGTCCTTCCAGAGCTACCGACTTGACTGCTACCCCACTCCACACTTCTGACCATTACTTAGTCTCATTCGCAATCACACTTCCCACCACACATGGAAACACTTCACAACATCTCTCTCTTACCCGACAGAATATTCACTCAATCTCTCCATCCTCTGTATCTTCTTGTACTCTTTCATCTCTTCCTGACCACGACTCATTCTCTTCTCTCTCCCTAGACTCTGCTACTGACTCTCTCCTCTACTCTCTTTCCTCCTCTATTGACCTGCTATGTCCCCTGACGGCTAAACCCAAGAAACCTTCTTGTCCCTCTCCCTGGCTGTCAGGAGTGTTGCGCAGCAATCGACGTGAACTCAGGTCAGCGGAAAAGAGGTGGGGAAAAAAATCACAACGTAACAGACCTGACATCCTACCGTGCTCTCCTAACAAAATTCTCTTCTGATGTGACCTCTGCCAAGACTGCCTTCTACAAGGATAAGTTCGAGGCCTCTATCCATAATCCTCATAAACTTCATAAAATATTTTCTTCACTACTCACCCCCTCTATCCCACCAGCTTCTTCCTCCCTGACAGCAGAAGACTTCGCCTCCTTCTATGAAAAGAAGGGTTAGGGTTAGGGTTAGGGTTAGGGAAATCCTAGGGTTAGGGTTAGGGTTAGGGTTGAGGAAATCTGCTTGACCTTCACTCCTCCTCAGACGCCACTGTCACCCGCCACTGAGGAATGCCATGCCATCTTAGCAGACTTCTCAATCGTCACTGATGATGAGTTGATGAAAACCATCCAGTCTTGCAACCCCACCACCTGTCCACTAGATCCCAATACCTTCATCCATGCTCCAGACCATCTCACATGATCTCCTGCCCTTCATCTCCACAATAATCAACGGGTCCCTAACTTCTGGATGTGTACCGGCTTCCTTCAAGCAAGCAAGAGGTCACTCCCATCTTAAAGAAACCTGCTCTGGACCCATCAGATATCAACAACTACAGACCGGTATCTCTTCTCTCTTTCCTCTCTAAAACTCTAGAACGTACTGTCTTTAACCAACTGTCTGCCTATCTCTCTCAGAACAACCTTCTAGATCCCAACCAATCTGGCTTCAAAGCAGGACATTCCACAGAGACTGCTCTCCTGGCAGTCAGGGAAAAGCTTCATGCTGCCAGATCCGACAAATTGTCCTCCGTCCTCATCATCCTGCTCGATCTCTCAGCAGCTTTTGATACAGTGAACCACACGACCCTGTGATCTCCCCTCAAGAGTCTCGGTATCTCTGGAGCTGCATGGAATTGGTTTTCCTCATACCTGGAAGGTCGATCATTTCAGGTATCATGGAGAGGATCAACATCTGCTCCACGCAGACTTACCACTGGTGTACCACAAGGCTCAGTACTTGGTCCTCTTCTTTTCTCACTCTATACTCTTTCTCTCGGTAAAGTCATCTCCTCTCATGGATTTGACTATCACTGCTATGCTGATGACACTCAATTAATCTTCTCCTTCCCTCCATCAGATAAAACAGCGTCTGCTAGAATATCAGCCTGTCTATCTGACATCGCTTCGTGGATGAGCGTTCATCAGCTGAAACTCAACCCGAAGAAAACGGAAATGCTGGTGATCCCATGTGATTCATCTCCTGGTCAGGATCTCAGCATAACTCTCCATAACTCCCTACTTTCTCCCTCCACCACTGCTCGTAATCTCGGGGTAACTATAGACAATCAATTATCTTTCTCTTCCCATATTTCTAATGTTTCTCGCTCTTGTCATTACCTTCTCTACAACATCAGAAGGATTCGACCATTTTTATCCACTCAGGCTGCTCAGGTCCTGGTTCAGTCTCTCGTCATCTCAAGACTGGACTACTGTAACTCTCTGCTGGCAGGTCTACCTCAGAACACTATTCGTCCACTGCAAATGATTCAAAATGCAGCTGCGCGACTCGTGTTCAACCTGCCTAAATTCTCTCGCACCACCGACACTGCTGCACTCGCTCCACTGGCTTCCTGTAGCTGCACGCATCAGATACAAAACACTGACGCTCGCCTACAAAGCCAAAAATGGATCTGCACCATCTTACCTCCGCAACCTCATCACCTCCCGTACTGCACCTCGCTGCCTGAGAGCGTCCAGCACTGCTCGCCTGGTTCCACCGTCTCTCAGGGTAAAAGGTAAGGCCAGCTCAAGGCTCTTCTCTGTTCTGGCACCGATGTGGTGGAACGAACTTCCACTGGAGGTCCGAACAACGGAGACACTGTCTACATTCAAACGTCGACTGAAGACCTACATCTTCCAACAACACCTATCCTAACATTCCTTTTATTCTCTTTTATCTCACTGTCCAGAAATCCATAAAAAAAAAAAAGGCAACTGTCTATTCTTGTGTACTTGAGTTTGTATTAACCTTTCTTGAATAAATCTTATCCTTGGATCGAGACTTAAAGCACTTTCTGTACGTCGCCCTGGATAAGGGCGTCTGCTAAATACCGTAAATGTAAATGTAAATGTTTTAGTTTTGTTTTTCTATTTTCAGAATAAAACCTGACCTGTGATGATGTTTGTGTTTGTTTCAGCAGTAACTGCATCATCATAGTTCTCAGACACGTCTTCTGTCAGAATTTAGAGATAAAAGTTATTAAATCCACATGAAGGTCATTCATGATTATTTGGATGTTTGTGAATACTGTCACATTCTTATCATACCTGTCAGTAGAACGGACTTCTGATCAGCTGTAATGGCATCATCATAATTCTCAGCTTCATCCTCTACACAAAACACACTGTGTCAGT
>JACRUU010000008.1:191792-194292 GCA_030449085.1 Kryptopterus vitreolus | reverse complement strand
CCATGATAATATAACTTTATATTCTACTGAAAATCCTCAAATCTTTCTTTTGATGTGTTAGAAATAAATAATGAACTTTGAGATGAACAATGGAACTTAAAACAGGGTTTGTTTGTAAGAAAAAATGTAAGAAAGTTCAGATGTACATAAGATGTTTATGTCTGAGCAAACAAATTAACGTCCACAGAAAACGATTATATAAATACCTGTGGATAAATTCTGTAACTTATAAATACAAATTAATAGCTAGCAGATTTTTCCTGTGGTATTCATAAGACAGAAATAGGTTGCAGATCACGTGTGTACCTTGTTTATGACCTGTACAGGTAATATGTGCCACTTCATCACGATTAATACACTTGTTCTGCCCCCAGGGTGAAGATGGACACTTCCACAGATTAGAATCATGTTTCCTACACTTGAGATGAATCCAGCCAGTTCGGAGCAGATTTTACTCGTGCTTCAGTGTTTATCAGACGTCCACTTGTTCCACACTTCAGTTCTCGACACACCATGTTTACTGTTTCATCATTCATCTGATTGTGACACACATTACCCCAGGTCCCATTGTAGAAGACTTCCAGATTCCCCTCACAGCCCTCTGTGAGTCGCATCTCTGTTAAACTCTGGTGTGAGAAGGAGGATTTATACACTTATACATATTTAATATATTTAACAGTTTATTCTCAGTCATCACACCTGAACACACGACTCCTACGTCCTCCTGGTGTCCACATTCACCCTCACACAGCCCAAATCTGCAGTTCCACAGGGACGTCTCATTCCCCTCACACTCCACCTCATTCAGCCATATGGACCCAGTTCCAGGACCAAACCAGGCTGGTGTGTGGGTTCTGAGGGCAAATCCACACTGCAGCTGTCTACACACCACATCTGCATCCTTAATATCCCACCAGTCATCACACACTGTTCCCCATGAACCACTGTGGAGAACCTCCAGACGTCCTGCACAGTCTCCACCAGAACCGACCAGTCTGATGGACTTTGGGTCTGAGATAAGATTTTGATTAATTGAACAATAATAGATCAGTGTTAAATATATTATTCTCTGTAAATGTTATGACATTTCTACATTTATAAACTATAGCTTAGCAGTATATCATTTATAGATGTTGTGTTTGTAGATGTTCCTTACCTGCGCAGGTGATGTAGAGATGTTCTCCAGAGCTGCAGTTAACAGTGCGTGCACTGCTGCAGTTCCCCACATGATCTTCACTCCCAGAGCAGTTGAAACCCGTTACACACGTGTGTTTGTGTTGAGTGGTGGATGGAGAGGAACGGTAGTTCAGCACAGAACCACAGTCCAGCTGTCTGCAGAGCACAGACGCCTCAGACAGACTCCACGAGTCCAGGAGAACTCTCCTCCAGTCCTGCCTGAAATAAATCTCCACCTCCCCCTGACACTCGCTCCCTCCAGACAAGCGCACTCGTCCCTCATGTAACGCCATGGATGATCCTGAAGCAGAAGAACATCATTGTAATATTGTAATGAAGACGGACTTTATTCACTTAAGGTGGTGTAGATGATGTTCATATCTCACCGTTACAGATCACTCCAGCATCGTGTTTATGAGAACATGCAGCTCGACTCCATGATGTGATGCCACATTGTGATAGGTGTGTCTCATTCCCCTGACAATCAAACACATCAGCCCAGATGTGGCCACTCCCCTCCACAAACCAGTCCACCTCCACCACAGCCACAGCACTCCCACAATCCAGCTGTGCACAGAGAACATCTGCAGCTCTCATATCCCAGCCTACAGCACAAACTGTGCCCCACTCACTGAGGTACTGGAGCTCCACTCGACCAGAACAGGAGTCTGATCCGTCCACCAGACGAGCCTCTGTGTGACCTGAACAAACAGCCGAGAACTCAGTGAAAGAGGAAAATGAAGACCTTCAAGTTTGATTGACAGGTATGTGGTCTCTATTTAAACACAAGATCAATCCTGATACTTAACCAGAACATATTAATCCCACATCATTGTAATGGGAGCAGTTGGAGTGTTTGTGTGAAGATGATGATGGACAAAAGTAAATCTCAGATTCGTTTCCTCTACACTGAAGTTCCTCTGTCCACACCTGACCCTCCCCTCCACCAAAAGCAGCTGATCCCAGAACCTTCACAGGAATCCCACAGTCCAGCTCTCGACACACAACTTCTGCATCCTGCTGGTCAAAGTCAGCATCACACACTGTGGACCAGGAACCTCCATGAAGAACCTCCACTCTCCCAGAACATCGGTGAGGACCAGCAGTGAGACTCGACTTTCTGTGACCTTGGTTTTATTTCATGGTGTAAATATTTAGTTTACAAAAAAAACATCAAGAACTCATTACAGTGTATTTAAAAAATAATCTAAATAATATCTAAATGTATTTATTTGTTTTAAATTATTATTATTATTATAATTTTATGAATAAAATATTATTGTAAAGGTTCATTTCAATAATAATAATAATAATTAAATGTTAC
>JACRUU010000008.1:184292-189292 GCA_030449085.1 Kryptopterus vitreolus | reverse complement strand
TCACTGTTACCTTATTAGAAAGACGAGAGGAAATCATCACACAGACTCAATAACAAATCAGACGAGGCGTTTTTCACTTTCTCCATATATATCAAAAGAACGTCAGCTCTGATCAACAGAACTCCACCTCCCGATCGATCACGTGACCTCCCGTATACGATCACGTGATCTCCACCTCCCATCTCTGAACAGATCTCCACCTCCCGTATACTGATCACGTGATGAACAGATCTCCACCTCCCGTATACGATCACGTGATGAACAGATCTCCACCTCCCGTATACGATCACATGATGAACAGATCTCCACCTCCCGTCTCTCGATCACGTCTCCGATGAACAGATCTCCATGATGAACAGATCTCCACCTCCCGTATACGATCTGACGTGTGATGAACAGATCTCCACCTCCCGTCTCCGAGGCGTGATGAACAGATCTCCACCTCTCGTCTGTGTGGTGTGGGAGTGATGAGAGTTGAACACATCACACACTGATATCAGAGAGAGGAAAGTTGTACAGCATTAATACCTGACAGAGAAAATACACACACTGCAAAATATATTGTGTTCCTCTCAAGGTTTCCTTCTCATTCCATCTAAAGAAAGCTTTCCTTACACACACACACACACACACACACACACACACACACACACACACACACCACACACACAAACACACACACACACACACACACACACACACACACACACACACACACACAAACACACACACACACACACATCAATTATTTAACACAGGTTATTAAATTATAAGTTGATTTACATTTACAGTATTTGGCAGACGTCCTTATCCAGAGAGACTTACAACTGAGCAATTGAGGGTTAAGGGCCTCCCTCAAGGGCCCACTAGTGGTTTAGCTTGGTGGTTGGTGGGGTTTGAACCTGAGATCTTCTGGTCCAGAGTCCAACACCTTAACCACTAATCCATCACCTCCCTGATTTAAAGACTTTATATCCTTTTTAATGGAGTTTAAATTCAATTTCCTAATACAAAAAAGAAATATTAGAAAATGTTAAGAATTCTTACCATGTCACTTCAAATTAGATATTATTTTTAATATACACACATTTACTCTGGGTTTCTGTATTAAAACATTAATAAGTTAACCAAATAAAGTTAAATAAGTTCATGATTTGTTTATTATTGACGTTTACGCATCCACAAGAGGGCAGTAAAACTTCCAAACTGACATTTCTGTTTAGTTAAATATTTTTATTTACACTGACCTGCTGAGGGCGCTGTTAAGTCACAGATGAATTATTATTATTGTTTTAAATAATAATGAATATAACAAAAATAATAATTGTTTTTTATTACAATACAATAATATTACTTATTATTATTATTATACATAATGCTGAAAAATAATAATAATAATAATAATAATAATATAAGAGAAGAAGAATGATAATATAACAGTGATATAACAGCGCCCTCAGAAGGTAAAAATCATTAATATTATTATTAGTAGGAGTAGTATAACAATGATTGTTTATTATATGTATATATATTAAATAATATATAATATATTCTATTTAATAATAATAATGATGATGATGATGATGATGATGATGATTGTACCTTCAGTAGAACTTACGTGGGAGTTTAGGGGACCAACAGTCTGCAGGTCAGCACACGGAGGATCTGAATCTGCATGTTATGATCTCTCAATTCAATTAAGTGTAATAATAATAATAATTATAATAATACAAATATTATGATGTAATAAATATTTAACAGTGGACATTGTCTCAAAACAGAATTATAAAGGTCATATAAGTATAAATGTGTTGCTTATAATTATAAATGTATATTTGATGAACAAGCCAGTGGTGACTGTGGCAAGAAGAAGAAACTCACTGAGATGGAACGAGGATGAAACCAGACTGAAAGTGAACCCATCATCATCCGGGTGGCACAAATACGGATCTGAGCTGAAATGAAAGTGCGGTATACAGTAGAGGTATACGTGGTTTTAGCAGACTTCTCTGAGGTGTGGGAGTGATGAACAGATCTTTTACATGGAGTACAGATGAATTAATCTAATTAATCACATTTAATCACACTTACATACAGATATTACATTTTTTTACCATTTAATATTGAATACAAGTTTATAATGAAGGCAACAATAATCATGACATTTTTATCACTGAACACAAATCTATAAATTAGTTTACAGTGTCTGACAATTATAACGTTATTTAACACAAAATAATAACATTGTTTACAAATGACAGTTTTAATTATTACTGAACATAAAGTAATGTTTAAAGTAAAAACAACAGTGACAATTTTATTTATTACTGAACACAACTAAACTGCAATGGACATGATATTATTATTATTATTATTATTATTATTATTGAACATAATCCTGTACCTTATGCTACACTACACAACATTCTTATTTCTCTTTTAACCAGCTACTAAGACAGACTAACTTGTTGACATTTTCTGAGTTTAAAGATGCCCTTTTATTCTGCACAACACTACCAGCCAGGGAGAAAAGTCTTTCGCATGGTACTGTGGTTGCAGGGGTGGCCAGGTATTTACGAGCTAAGGAAGCCAGTGTAGCGTGGGCTCCGGCATGAGCTGCCCACCACTCTAGAGGACACTGGTCCATTGCAATACTGGGCTCGGCTCTGTAACGATGTAAAGCATTGCTGTGGTGATTTTCTTCCTCTGAATCCGAGTCTGAACCCAGCAGGAGGATTCTCTTCTTCTTATCTGGCTCATGTTCCTCACAAGGTTGTGGAGTATCTGCACTGAGTCCTCCTTCCTCTAGTATTTTCTCCAGGCTGGACCACACTGGTTCTCTCTCTCCTCTTGATAGACACTTCAAGTCCTTAAAACGTGGGTCAAGTGCTGAAGCTAGTTTTAGCCATTCTTCATTCATGTCAGCTTGGCGTTCAGAAAGATCCTTGCTGAAGGCCGTCTTGAACCTCGCCACATAGGCTGGATCCTCGTCAGAGACTCTCATTACACGGTGAAGGTGGCAGAATGCAGGAAGCACTACAGAGCAGGAGACATAATCCTCACCCCCAAGGAGTTCAGTGACAGACCTGAAGATCATACAAAGCAGAAATAAGGTTCAGTGTGTTTTTTTATGTGTTCATTTCATGAAAGTCTTAAAATCTTTACAAATATTTGTAATTCTCAGTGAGAGCATTTAGACATGATATTGTATTTCACAGTCTATGACCACATGCATAAACAACAATATAAGACGGTACTAATGTAATGTATCTTACTTGCATGGTTGAAGAAGGTCCTGCAGCTTGTGCAGTTTGTCCCACTCAGACGAAGTCAGCATGACTAACTTGTGTTTCTGTTGGGTCAGAGTAATCTTAACAGCCTCTTCATTCTGTAAGAGACTGGTGATCATATCCAGTGTCGAGTTCCACCTCATCGACACGTCTTGTATCAGTTCTTCTCTCTGTTGTCCCAGTGAAATTTGTTGTTGATGAAGTTCTTCTGTATTCGCAGGGCCGTGCGTAAAATGTCCAACAATTTGGCGACACTTTGTCATTGTGTCGGCGAATCCACTGTCAGAGAGACAAACAGTGATGGTGCGCTGTAATATATGGCCAGCACACGGCATGTGATGAAAGGGGAACTTTCTCACCGCTGTGATCTTCTTGTCGGTTCCGACGGTGGTCACCTTTTCCTGGACGCCCCAGTCGTCAGCCGCTGTTAGAAAGTGTTCAGCACATGCATCAGAATCGTGGCGTGTGACTGACTCCAGCACAGTTAACACTAAGGACTGAAATTTCCAGTCACAATCAATGACGTGTGCAGTAACACATAGATAGCTGTGATTAGTGATGGACGTCCACTGATCTCCGGTTAGGGCCACATGATTAGCTTGAGCTAAATTGTCCCGTTTTGATCTTTTTTCTGTGTCATACAGCTGATTTATTTTGGAAAGTACTGTACCTCGTGACGGTAGTGTGTAGTTTGTGTCGGAGGAAGCCATTCGAAATGCATCCATAAGCCCCTTGTCTTCCACAACATCAACAGGCCTACAGTCCATTGCGATCCATGTAGAGATGGCGTTTGTTAATGATTGCGATGTAGACTGACTTAAGCGCAGTTTTCGGACTGTCGCAGCCGGGAGTGAGGTGACTGCAGAACTCGCTAAAACGTGCTTTGAGTTCAGGTGGTATTTCAAACTAGAACAGCTTCGATGATAAGCAAATTCTTTATCACAAACAACGCAAATGACTTTAGTTTTATCAAAGGCTCCACTCGCATCTCTTTTATACTTAAAACTGCCCTTCAGCAAACCATGCACTTCTTTATCCTTTACGTTTTGCATCGTGTTCGTTTTGTTACTTTCTGCAGTTCTTCAAAGTGTAACGTTACAGGTCTGTAGGGGGCGGGGCGTGTTAACTGCGTTCAATATATTAATGCGTTATTTTTTCTGTTATTCATTTATCTAATTAACACGTTCAATTCCCTAATAAATACAAATATGCAAATAGATATACACACTCATGCTCGTGCACACACACACACACACTCTCCCTCACACACACACACACACACACAATGTCTCTCTCTATCTCTCTCTCCACAAACACACACTCTCTCTCTCTCACACACACACACACACACACACACACTCTCTCTATCTCTCTCTCTCTCACACACACACACACACACTCTTCCCCTCACACACACACACACACACTCTTTCCCTCACACACACAGACACACACACACTGTCTCTCTCTATCTCTCTCTCACACACACACACTCACACACACACAAACAGACTGTCTCTCTCACACAAATACACACACTGTCTCTCTCTTTCTCTCTCTCTCACACACACACACTCTCCCTCACACACACACACACACACACACACACACACACACACACACACTGTCTCTCACACACACACACACACACACACACACACACACACACTGTCTCTCTCTCTCTCTCTCTCACACACACACCACACACAC
>JACRUU010000008.1:145742-168242 GCA_030449085.1 Kryptopterus vitreolus | reverse complement strand
GCTGATCAGAAGTCAGTTCTACTGACAGGTATGATAAGAATGTGACAGTATTCACAAACATGCAAATAATCATTAATGACCTTCATGTGGATTTAATAACTTTTATCTCTAAATTCTGACAGAAGACGTGTCTGAGAACTATGATGATGCAGTTACTGCTGAAACAAACACAAACATCATCACAGGTCAGTTTTTATTCTGAAAATAGAAAAACAAAACTAAAAAGTGTGGAATATGTGCATGTGACATATCTCGCTGAATAAGCACTTATCGGACATTACATTCATTGATTTATACACCTCTATAATGTTACTCTTCGTGAATTATGAATGTGCTATTCATTAATTATGAATATCAAAGGCATATATCATTAGCTCCTATGAATAAAACTTAGAGACCCTCAGGGTATACAACTAACCTGTGCTGTTGGTGCCCAAAAAAAGGCCTAGCTAATTTCAGAATAGTTCTCCATAAACAGAGTTCCAGGCTTCTCAGTGGGTACTTCACTAAGGAGAGCAAACATGTTGGACATGTGAAGCGGAGAGGAATAAATAGTGCTCCCATGGGTGAGCCTTAGCATTCATATTCAATCATGGAGCCTTTGGACCACTCAATAACCAGATTGTGGTGAGCCACAGCCAGGGGTGTTCCAAGATGAGAGGGAGCTCAGGAGATGAAACCAGTGCGGCTTGAGGTTCTCTTGGTTTTGGAAGATAGTGAGGTGGAGTAGAGAGGTATGGTGAGTTATTCTTTCTTGGCCCTAAAGGATCCATGAAGGATCCATGATCTTGGCCTTGGCAGTGTGGTTTTGGTCTGATCACATGAGTTCAACAGAGTGAAACAACACTGATGCTGAGATAATGGACGTTTGGTGGCACCGGCCAACACAACCTCCCCGTGACTATGGTATACCTCACATATCCTGAGAGCTCAGGGCAGAAGGAATGCAAATGACCTAATTTGCTACAATATAAGCAACACCTGTCCCTGAGACATTGATCACATTCCTGGTGGGAAAATACATGTGTCCTAACTGCATGGACTAAGAGCCAGTCTGACCTGGTTGTAAGCACCATCTCTTCTCCTGATGTCCCCTGTCAAGACATTTCACCTTCTGTGGGCCCCCTGCTCCCATCTATGTATATCCAAATATCTGATTTTGGCTGCCAGAATCTGTAACTGTATTGCCATAATGTTGGAAAGTAGTAATAAGATGAATAAAATACTTGGGGAACATGCTGTTATAGTGAAATGTTAAATGTTAGGTTGGTAACAGTAACTGAGCTTCATCACACCACCCTGTAACTCAATATTTTACTATAACAGCAACACAAACCATGTTTATTATTTCTTCCTTTCTATCTTCTAGACTATCCAGAAGAAGAAAATAATGTCATCAGAGAGAAACTGGATGTAGGAGTGACAGGAAGTGAGTGAGGTGTTAATTCTGATAATGTAAATGAGTTTAAAGGCAACAAAGTTAAAGTGAGGCTTTATTCTATATCATATATAATATATAGATCATCTTTATGTTTTGTAATGTCCATTCTGTTACAGCACAAGCAGCCATGAAAAAGTTATGAAATAGTTTAGAGAAGTTGTAGATTTCTGTTTTATTTCCTTCTACATCTTAAACACATGTCCAGTTTTGGGATTGATATGAAGAAAGATGAATTTATAAAGAACACAGCTGATATATAAAGATTGTTTTTTTCCACATGATGAAAAACATTCTTAAAGACATTCCTACACAGCGCCTCACTGACTGGATTTTGAAGGTGTTCCATCACAATGAATACAATATAAACCATCTGTTGAAGAGATAAATGTATTTCTTTTCCAGAATGTGATGTGATGGAGGAGAAATCTCCGAAAGACAGGGACCATGTGACTGAGACACGCCCCCAAAGACCTTTTCTCAGGAAATTACATTTCAACTTTTACAAAGACAAAAAATGATTTGATTCTACTTCCAATAATGTCATGTTTTGTGAATGGTGTTGATTTTCCCCCTAGTTATTTACAAATAGAGTAGAGAGAGTTCAATCCCCTTTCATATAACTTCATGCAAAACCTCCAGCTTTTCTTTTCCTACACTTTTAATGATCTATCTTACTGTATTGTTTATTGCAGTGTTTATTAGCTTGCTGGCGATGTTGCAGGCCAAAACTAGTCAATGTCACAGTCATAAATATATAGACAGATTTCATGAAGTATTCTCAGGTTTCTTTCCTTATTCTCAGGAATTTGCTTCATCATTTAAGTTTTAATTCAATAAAAATATGAAGGCCAGTGTTATTTTGTTTTGTTTTTTATATTCTACATGCTTTAATTTGCTCTTTTTATATTGTGTAAAAAATCTATTTTTATACACAAATTGAAAATAAAAAAAATGCTTGGATTATTTTACTAAAATATGGTGATGTTTTTTTGTTGTTGAGTGATGAAAGTCCTCAGTCAGTAACAAAAAAATATTTATATAATGATCAGAAATCTGCGAGTTCAAATACCAGCACCACCTGGAGCTCAACACTAAACCATTCACCATTCCATTGTCTAATAAAAAAATACACACACACACACACACACACACACACACACACACACACACACACACACACACACACACACAACAGACAACAATCTACTGCTGTCTCTCTTAGTCTCTAAAACAATGATCACGGTGTCCATGGTGTGGTTCAAGTGAAGGGAGTATTTTTGGTGAGAGCACAAGTGTAAAGGTGTGAAGAGTGTTTGTGTGTCCTCACTTCCAGTTTCGCGGTGCTCACTTCCGGTTTCTGCTCGGCGTCCATTTTGTGGTGTTCCCTGCTCCCCGGGGTATATAAGGCATTCTGTAAGCCCTGCTCCTTGGCAGATTATCTCATTGGTATCCCCAGTACTCTGCCCGAGTTTCTCTAGCCCTGGACTCTCGGTTTGCTCTGCTTCCTTTTCTTTTCCCATTGCCTTTATGCACTAACTTTTTGTGAGTTGGGTTTTGGACTGTGAATTTTCTCCCTTGTGGAAATATTTTTGTTTTTTGCCTTTGGATGGTTACCTTTGTGGGTTTTTATTTTTTCCTGGACCTTCATGTTTCCCTTAAAATTAGCTTCCCTGCTGCTTGTTGCTGCCTAAGACCTTTTAAAGACACATATAAACTGTACACTCCTGTTGCGTCGTGCATTTGTGTCCACCCAACGAGTCCTCCCACGAGTTATGACTTCAGGAGACTACCACGACGCTCCAAGAGCTGGTGCAGTACCTCCAAAACCCCCAGGCGGCAGGAGCAGTCTCAGCGACCAGTCCCCGAAGCACACCGAGCACACCTGGTCCACTAGACAGCCCCTCAGATCAGCCCTCACCTAGCGCTGTCATTCCTCAGGAGCCACATCTTGTTCCCCTGGCCCGGTTCTCTGGAGAACCTGATCTCTGCAGATCTTTCCTCACACAGTGCAGACTGGTGTTCTCCTTCCAGTCTTTGTCCTTTACCTCCGAGCAGGCCAAGGTAGCTTATGTTATATCATTACTGTCTGGCCGGGCCCTGGAGGAGAATTGGAAGTTCAGTCGCCCCTCTGTTCCTCGCTTACCTCCTTTTCAGACAAACTTCGCAAGATTTTTGGCTCATCCACTCCAAGGCAGGATGCTGCCCACTCACTGCTGTCTGCTAAGCAGGGCGAGCAGTGGCGGAGTATGGTGCTCATTTTTGCACAAATGCCACTGATAGCGGGTGGGATCGCACAGCAATGCAGGATACCTTTATTTGAGGTCTTTTGGCACAGGTGAAGGACGAGCTGACTGAACGAGACCTTACACTAGATTTGGATGCCCTAATCACCAGCGTCTTGGCCATCAAACCGGGCCCACCTACTTCCCACCTCCAGCTCATTACCACGCACCCCCGGAAATGCCACCCACTTCCAAAACTCTCTCCCCCGCCACAGCATATGGAGATCACACCGAGAAGGAGAGATGAGACGCTCCCAGGGGCTTTGCTTGTACCCCTGGGAAACAGGACATATGGTGGTCTCATGTCCAGCAAAAGGCAGGGCTCATTACTGAAGGGGGAGCCCACATCCAGCCTCTAAACCACTGCTCAGGTTACGGCTGCACACTAGGGGCCAGACTCATGAATTGGCGTCATTCGTGGATTCTGGAGCTGACGCCTACCATCTTGTTCGTATCAGAGAGGGGGCTGAGTGGAAGACCCCTTATGGACATTATGAATACCTAGCGATGCCGTTCGGCCTGACCAATGCCCCTGCTGTATTAAGGGACATACTTAACCAGTATGTATTTGTCTATCTTGACGACATCCTCATTTTCTCCAGTTCTAAAGAACAACATGTCCACCATTTCCAGTCAGTGCTCCATTCACTGACCCTTCCAGTGGGACTCTGAGGCAGAGCAAGCCTTCTCCAAGCTCAAGGATCTGTTCAAATCTTGCCCCCATCCTGACCATACCTAACCCTGTTAGCAAATTCATTATGGAAGATGATGCACCAGACCTTGGGATGGGTGCCATCCTGTCCCAACGGGATGCCTGTGATAACCGGCTCTGTTAAATTTTTCTCTAGCCTACCATCTTGGGTCTAAGAATGGCAAACCTGATGCCCTCTCCTGTATACACGCCCGTGGGGATAGGGACCCCCCACCCGAAAACATCCTCCCACCTTCCATAACTGTTTGCGCTCCCCACCTGGACATCAAAATGAAGGTCCAGCAGGCTATGGTGGGCCAGCCCACCCCTGACGCCTGTCCCCGGCAGGAGAATAGGGAGAGGGTGGAATGAGCCAGAATGCGGAGGACAGCGGAAAACTCGACTCGACTGAGAAGTGCATGTGCAGGATCATCCCAGGGCGTGGATGTTCCAAAAACCTTCTGTAATTCAGCCGAGAAGGCGACAAAGGAAGCTCAGTGTATCAGAACCTAGTGTGGAGGATCCAAGGCGGATGCCGAGTAGGAAGTTGGTGGAGCTGTGCACAAGCTCAGAGCCAACTAGAAGCCAGGTAGATGGTGAAACCAGCGACAGAGCAAGTGAGTCAATTCCTTTGAGCCGACTGAGTGAGCCGATTCAGCAATCCGAGTCAGAGAACAGAATCCGGAAGTGCGAGGCATATGGAGCCAAGCGTTTTGAGCGCGGGGAGCACAGAGCCGGCGTTTGAAGCGAGTTGACCGTTCGGAGTACGTTGAGCGTGGGCACAGAGCCCGCGTTCACATGTTGAGCACAGAGCCGCGTTCGGAGCATGTTGAGCACAGAGCCGGCGTTCGGAGCATGTTGAGCGTGGGGAGCACAGAGCCGCGTTCGGAGGTGTTTGCAGGCGGGGAGCACAGCCGGCGTTCGGGCGGGGAGCACAGAGCCGGCGTTCGGAGCGCGTTGAGCGTGGGGAGCACAGATTCCCTGGCAGAGACTCTTTGTGCCTGACCAGTTGCGTTCCCAGGTACTCCAGTGGTGCCACAACTCTCCAATGTTCTGCCACCCTGGCCTTCCTTGTACCCTAGCCTTGCTCATACACCGTTTTTGGTGGTCCACTGCTAAAAAGGACACCCGTGATTTTGTGGCCGCCTTCCCCGATTGCGCTCAACAGAAGAACCCCAAAGGCCGACCCGCTGGGCTATTCCGCCCTCTCCCTATTCCCCAATGTCCCTGGTCTCATATTGCCCTGGACTTCGTCACTGGCCTCCCTCCCTCGTCTGGTCACATCACCATTCTCACGGTTTTCGACCGCTTCTCCAAGATGGCGCGCATGATCCCCCTTTCCAAATTATTCTCTGCCAAGGAGATGGCTCAACTCCTGCTCTAGCATGGGTTCCGCCTGCCCGGCCTTCCATGCAATGCTGTATCTGACCGGGGACCCCAGTTCACTGCCAACTTCTGGAGGGAATTTTGTCGGTTTCTGGGAATCTCTGTCAGATTAATGGTCAGGCTTAATCAAGAATTGGAATGGGCTCTTTATACTGTGCTCCAGGGACAATTCCACTTGGTCATCCAAACTTCTCTGGGTGGTACTGGGTGGTATTCACCCACAACTCCTTGCACACTGCTGCCACTGGCCTCTTGGTGAGTATGTAGAGGGGAAAGGTGGTAGAAATTAACTCCTTCATGAACTCCGAGTAAAAAATGGCAAACCCCCAGAATCTGTCGTCGGGTGTTGAGGGCGGGCCATTCTTGAATGGCAAGGATACAAGCAGGGTCCATCTCAATGCTCCCCGCCAAGAAAGTTGGTTCGGGTACCTGAAATTCACACTTATCCGCCTTGATGAAGAGGTCATGGTTCCGGAGGCGTCCCAGGACGGCACCGACATTACCAGCATGTTCTTTGTGAGTGCATGGGAATATAAGGATGTCATCCAGGCACACAAACATTGTTCAGCATGTCTCTGAGAATGTCATTTACTAGGGCCTGGGACACAGTGAGTCCAAAGGGCGTGACCAGATATTCATAGTGGCCCACTGGGGTGTTGAAGTCTTCCACTCATCCCCCTCCCTAATATGGCATTGCAAAGATCTAATTTTGTGAAGATGGTCGCTCCATGGAGTAGCTCGAAAGCCAAGGACATGAGGGGAAGCTGGTAATGGTTGTAGATGGTTATGGCATTAAGACCTGCACACCTTAGCCAGGTTGTGGCAGCTCTCGGGAACGCAAGAGAGGTCAACGTCTTCGAGAGTAGCAACTGGAGAAGGAGGGCTAGCAGGATGTAGATACTGTGCCAGGGACTGGGGAGATGAGATCACCAGAAAACTAATCTACTTTCTATGTTGTTCACCGATAGTGACAAGGAGGCTCTTGGCCCGTTGAGTAGCCCGGTCAAGAATGCGAACTTGAAGTACCTCGGGTAGGGGTTCGGTCTGGATCTGTGAAGTTCTATGAAGTTGGCATCAGCCCCGGAATCCACAAAGTCGAGTTCAGTATTTGTGTTCAGGTTGTGCAGAGAATGGTGGGTGTCGAGAGGATGAAAGGAATACAGCTCACCAGTGACCTCTTCTTCACCGGCAAGCCCGCCCTTTTGCTGGACATAAAGTGAGAGGCATATGGAGCCAGCGTTCGGAGCGCGTTAAACGTGGGGAGCACAGAGCCGGCGTTGAAGCGAGTTGAGAATGAGGAGCACAGGGCCAGCATTCGGAGCGTGTTGAGCACGGGTTGCACAGAGCCAGCGTTTGAGGGGGCACCAGGGAGAAGGCCCTGCTTGTGCAGAGCAGCCCGGCCGATCCTCCAGCCTCAGTGGCAGCAGGAGGACCCGGAGGAACGGAGGACCTGGGCTCCTGGCTAGAGAAAATCGGCAGCAGGTAACCATGGTACCAGGTGGGACCATGGACCACTTGGGAAGGAAGGCGAGAGCCGGGTAGAGCTTGGTGTAGATTTTTTTAGAAGGGATAGGTAGATGTAGACGGTATTGGTAGAAGGCAAGAGGCCGGTAGAAGCTTTGGGAAGGGTGTTATGGGCATATTCAATCCATATTAGCCTCTCTGACCAGGAGGACTGGTTCTCGAACTGCAGATGAGGCGGAGCCCGGTCTCCAGATCTCGGTTTGAGCCTCTCAGTTTGGTCGTTGGTCTGGGGGTGGAACCCAGATGAGAGACTGGTCGAACATGCCCACATAGGTGCCCAATAGGCGGCAAAATTCACAAGTCGAGAATTGGGGTCCACGATCTGAGACAATATCCCTGGTCGGTCCATGGAAGCCGGAAGTGGGGGAGAACCAGCTGGGGGGAAGTGGGAGGGGGGAGAACCAGCTTGGCCGTCTTTTTTCTGGTGGACGGAGCTTTGGGATTGGTTGGGTGGATTTTGGCAGCTTGGGTCTCCTTGGCGGACAGGGCTTGGGATGACGATGAAGTGCCATTAGTGGACGTAGGAGACCTTCCGGTTGCCTGTGAGAGGTCTTGTGTTGGTCACAGCTTGGGAAGGCAGCCAAATAATCCTGGGTCTCCTTACGGAGCGAGGGCCACCGGGATTGTGCCCGGAACAGTGACACGGGGTTTGACAGGGTTTGAGGGAATCTGTGGTGGCAGAAGAAGAGAGAGTTGTGACACCACTGGAGGACTTACGAGTGCAGCGCTTCAGGGATGAAAAGCAGGCCCCTCCCTGCCGGATAGCTCAGCATTTTCACTTTCCTGATCCTTTCCTCGAGGTTGAAACCCAGAGTGCACACCGAGACAAACTTAGGAAGGATGGTTTCGGGGTTCGGCTCCTCCTCCTCCTCTTCGAGAGCATGAACCCTGGACAAAGCATCAGGCTTCGGTGTTCCGATTCCTCATGCGGTAGGACAGGGTAGGACAGGGTAACACTGAAAACGGCCAAAGGAAAAAGAAAAGAAAAAAGAAAAGGCCCCATCTGGCGAGGGCTTTGGCTTTTGAGCCGTTTGGCCGACTGGAGGTACTCCAAGTTTCAGTGGTCAGTCCACACTAGGAATGGTATTTAAGTGCCCTCCAGCCAATGAAGCCACTCTTCCATGGCCAATTTGACAGTGAGAAGTTCCCTTGGGTAATAGCAAGCACATGGGTGCAGACAATTGTCTTTGGGGCAGACCTGGGAAAGGATGACACCAACCCCAATGTTAGAGACATCGACCTCTGCCACAATCTGCTCGAGCAGGATCGGGCAAAATCAGGATAGGATCTTCTGTGAACCTCTGCTTAAGTTCGTAGAGAAGGTGGGTGGCCCCAGCTTCAGAGCTCCAGAGAAAGGTACAGAGGATTAAGGTAAGCTGGTGGAGGGGGAAGGCCACTGAGCTATAGCCCTTGATGAACCACCAATAGAAATTGGAGAATCCCAGGCACCCAAGGAAGGAGGTCCGTGAAACATGGAAGGCACCCTGAAAGGAAGGAAGGAAGTCCGTGAAACATGGAACTCACAGTTCTCTGGCTTAACATACAGCCCATTCTTCAGGAGCCAGTCCAGAACTGCTTGGACATGACGAACATGTTCCTCCACCGAGGGAGAGAAAATCAGGAAATCATCCCGGTAGACAAACACATTCAGCATGTCTCTGAACACGTTCACCAGAGCCGGGAACACTAACATTGGTGAGGCCAATGCCAGGTACTCGTAGTGGCCAATGGGTAGCCAATGCCAATGGGGTGTAAAATACCATCTTCCACTCATCTCCCTCCCGGATACGCACTAGGTGGTAGGCATTGTGCAGGCAGGTCCGTGTTTTTGTGGTGAAATTTAGGGTGGTGGTTTTGAATTAAGTGAAAGGCGGTGGTGCCATGCAGGAGATCTAAGGCAGAGGCATGAGGGGGGGGGAGTCCATGAGGGGGAGCGGATATCGATTGCGGACGGTAATGGCATTAAGGCCATGGAGACGCTGGTTAGAGAGGCGGGCTGCATGGAGAGGACTGAGCGGGTAAGGGGGTAAGACAGGTGTGGGCGGACTTGCCGTTCGGAGAGTGTTGCGTGTTGAGTGCATAGCGCACAGAGCCGGCGTTTTCAGCGAGAGTTGAAGCAAGAGTCTGGAAAAGGCAGGCGGGAAAGGTCGGGAGAGCGAAGGACAGACACAGCTTGGTAGTAAATAGCGATTGGCAAATAGCTGGAATGTGTTCAGGGCAAACCTAGAAGAGAATCTGGCACTGAAAGAGGATCTTTGGGGTACTTATATGTGCCAGATCCACGGGGACAGCACGGGTTTTTGTGCCATTTCCGGGTAGCGGGTTGCAGGTGGGTGGGCTCTTCTGTAGCACACAGAAGAGTGTTCACACAGGCTGACAGTTAACTGAGACATCTTTTCACTTAATTCAGGCGGTGAGAACGCCTATTGAAATGGATTCCGTGGTTGGTGTCTTGAGACTTGGATCCAGTGCAATAATTAAAGGGGAATCAGAAGTGGGGCTAAGTGGGGAAAAAAGCTTTAAAAAATTATGTCTCATGGCTTTTCCTACTTTTCTTCCCAGTGTCCTATGTATGGGGTTTTCTTCATTTGTTGGTCACTGTGTGCACCTGGGCATGTTTCTACATCAACAGCTTGGCAGATCCATTACTGCCATAACTCAGGATCACGTAATGCATTCTATTTCCTTCCAGTGCAGACCATAATAATGCTCATTTCGTAAAGATTAACTTTCTACATAATAATTATAATTAATAAATGCATAAATAATATTATTAATAATGATCAACACCCAGCAGTGCCCTCCACAGGTCTTGAACATGTAGCGCACGGCGTATACAGCGTGTCACTAATGCAGTGTTCAGTTTACAGGACACAATTGTACAGTGTACAGTACAAAAATACAGTGAGAAAATTAAATATATTCTCAAAACCACACTGTCTTTTTTTTAAATCAATTCACAGTAGTAAACTCTTCAATAAAACATTACATTCAACAATCAATTTAATTTAAAATATCACCAAATAATATTATAAATACCAAAAAAATGTCGATAACAACTTTAAATTGAAAACACAAGGAACAATGAATTGATTCACTTGAATCAGAATCGCGAATCAAATGACTCGGTTAACCACAGTTCGTAACTTTAAATGATTCAGTTCAGGGAAAGTTCAATAAACAAAAACATTTATTTTATCCAAAAGCAAAAAAAAAAAAACCAAACAAAAAACCAAACGATTTCGTGATATTTAAGACTTTTATGGCGAAAAGAGAAAAGAAAATCGGAAATCTCTTACCAGTTTCACTTCACACTTCTTTCTCTCTGACTACACTTCAGGCTGACACAAAGATGTCCAAGTTTCGCTTTCAAAGTGCATTCAGTCACATATCCCATTATATTAATGTTATATAAATGTTATATATAAATGTAACATTCTCCTTTTCAAAGAACAAATAAAAAACTTAATTAAAAAATTCAGTGCGTGTTTTTCCCACATAATTTCAGCACTGATCTCTCCTCAGCCGCGTTTACTTTATAATGTTTAAATGGAACATAAAACAGGTGATAGATGTGTTTTATTAACAAAAAACACCAATAACGTGCCTCAACTCACACTTCCTAAATTTCCCCTAAACCTAAATTACACCAGACTAACTGCACATTCACTACAGCACAACATCTCCTCACTATATTACTGTATATTACTGTATATTACTGTATATTACTGTATATTACCTTACAGAAGCGCATTTTTCTTTTGTGAATGCGATGCGCATTCGTATATAACTGTGTGTGTGTGTGTGTGTGTGTGTGTGTGTGTGTACACATTCATCCAAAATCTTTTATTCTCCAGAAGGTGGCAAAGTGAGCAAAGTGCTTCTAAACTCACCGTCACTGGCCTGCTGAGGTGCAGAGGGTCAGGATTCATCGCAGTCCAGAATTGACATGCACATGCTACAGTAAATAATAATAAGTTTAGATAAATACATGCAGAAAAATAAAGCTTTGGGAAGATAAACTTGTGCAGACGCTGTGCAGGAGAATATGAGAACAATATGAAAGAATGTGAATGAAGTAAAACATGAGAACTCTTTAAAAAGAGGATTAATAAGTGTAATCATACAGAACAGTGCTCTCGCTCATGTTCACAGTCCATGTTCTGGGATGATTCTGGGTTCATGTTCTGGAGCATTAAGAAATGAACATTACAATTACAACATGCTCTGTAATCATTTCATTAAAGAACATATCAGAATCAGCTGGTGTTATATAAATGCACAGTGATTGGACAGAATGTGAGGACAATAAAGTCACGTGCAAAATGTAAATAAATCAATAAATAAATAAAACTAATAAAATTCAGAGGAGACAAAAGGACACTAATATGGATTTTTCAAAAGACATCTATGATTTTAAAAATGCTGGGAAATTATAAAAGGATCCAGTTATATGTATCACTTCCCATTTTCATTTACATTTATTGGTTTCTTATTTTATTGCTTTTTTAAAATGAATTATTTATGTAACCAAAACGTTACAAACTGTTTCCGTTTCTGAAAGAAATGAAAACTACAAAGATAAAGAAACGATAAATGGACAGATTGAATAATGTGTGCAGTAGCGGCCCCTAGCGGTGAGTGTCGGAGGTGCAGGCGGAGTGAGAGGGAGCGGCAGCAGGGAGGAATCACACCGCTCCCGGATCCCTGCACTCTCTCATTCATCTGCCCCCCAAAATCCACCTGCGCCACAGCGTACATCTGCACAAATACCCGGAGGAACATCTGGAGGAACGTCTTCTGGCGACATCTGACCGTCACTCTTTCACGGTTTCCAGTCTCCAATCCAGCGCGTCTGTGTCTCAGGTGAGAGAAAGGATTCGGCTCAAATCTCAACATCTCCTCCTGTTCCTGACCCTCAGCTCTCCTGCCTGTGATACAGCGCTCACACGGTTCTCCTACACCTTCTCCTCCTCTCACGTCCTCCTCACATGTTCCCCGGCTGCAGGTGGACACCTGTGTGCGGCATCTCGCTTTACATCCACAACGGACGCAGAAAGGGCTTTCATTTTCAATTGTGCGTGTGTGTGTGTGTGTGTGTGTGTGTGTGTGTGTGTGTGTGTGTGTGTGAGAGAGAGAGTGTGTGTGTGTGTGTGTGTGTGTGTGTGAGGGAGAGTGTGTGTGACAGTGTGTGTGTGTGTGTGTGTGTGTGTGTGTGAGAGAGAGAGAGAGAGAGAGTGTGTGTGAGAGAGAGAGAGAGAGAGAGAGTGTGTGTGTGTCTGTGTGTGTGATGGAAAGAGTGTGTGTGTGTGTGTGTGTGTGTGAGAGAGAGTGTGTGTGTGTCTGTGTGTGTAGTGTGTGTGTTGTGTGTGTGAGAGAGAGACAGTGTGTGTGTGTGTGTGTGTGTGTCGTGTGTGTGTGTGTGTGCACGAGCATGAGTGTGTATATCTATTTGCATATTTGTATTTATTAGGGAATTGAACGTGTTAATTAGATAAATGAATAACAGAAAAAATAACGCATTAATATATTGAACGCAGTTAACACGCCCCGCCCCCTACAGACCTGTAACGTTACACTTTGAAGAACTGCAGAAAGTAACAAAACGAACACGATGCAAAACGTAAAGGATAAAGAAGTGCATGGTTTGCTGAAGGGCAGTTTTAAGTATAAAAGAGATGCGAGTGGAGCCTTTGATAAAACTAAAGTCATTTGCGTTGTTTGTGATAAAGAATTTGCTTATCATCGAAGCTGTTCTAGTTTGAAATACCACCTGAACTCAAAGCACGTTTTAGCGAGTTCTGCAGTCACCTCACCCCCGGCTGCGACAGTCCGAAAACTGCGCTTAAGTCAGTCTACATCGCAATCATTAACAAACGCCATCTCTACATGGATCGCAATGGACTGTAGGCCTGTTGATGTTGTGGAAGACAAGGGGCTTATGGATGCATTTCGAATGGCTTCCTCCGACACAAACTACACACTACCGTCACGAGGTACAGTACTTTCCAAAATAAATCAGCTGTATGACACAGAAAAAAGATCAAAACGGGACAATTTAGCTCAAGCTAATCATGTGGCCCTAACCGGAGATCAGTGGACGTCCATCACTAATCACAGCTATCTATGTGTTACTGCACACGTCATTGATTGTGACTGGAAATTTCAGTCCTTAGTGTTAACTGTGCTGGAGTCAGTCACACGCCACGATTCTGATGCATGTGCTGAACACTTTCTAACAGCGGCTGACGACTGGGGCGTCCAGGAAAAGGTGACCACCGTCGGAACCGACAAGAAGATCACAGCGGTGAGAAAGTTCCCCTTTCATCACATGCCGTGTGCTGGCCATATATTACAGCGCACCATCACTGTTTGTCTCTCTGACAGTGGATTCGCCGACACAATGACAAAGTGTCGCCAAATTGTTGGGACATTTTACGCACGGCCCTGCGAATACAGAAGAACTTCATCAACAACAAATTTCACTGGGACAACAGAGAGAAGAACTGATACAAGACGTGTCGATGAGGTGGAACTCGACACTGGATATGATCACCAGTCTCTTACAGAATGAAGAGGCTGTTAAGATTACTCTGACCCAACAGAAACACAAGTTAGTCATGCTGACTGCGTCTGAGTGGGACAAACTGCACAAGCTGCAGGACCTTCTTCAACCATGCAAGTAAGATCACATTACATTAGTACCGTCTTATATTGTTGTTTATGCATGTGGTCATAGACTGTGAAATACAATATCATGTCTAAATGCTCTCACTGAGAATTACAAATATTTGTAAAGATTTTAAGACTTCATGAAATGAACACATAAAAAAACACACTGAACCTTATTTCTGGTTTGTATGATCTTCAGGTCTGTCACTGAACTCCTTGGGGGTGAGGATTATGTCTCCTGCTCTGTAGTGCTTCCTGCATTCTGCCACCTTCACCGTGTAATGAGAGTCTCTGACGAGGATCCAGCCTATGTGGCGAGGTTCAAGACGGCCTTCAGCAAGGATCTTTCTGAACGCCAAGCTGACATGAATGAAGAATGGCTAAAACTAGCTTCAGCACTTGGACCCACGTTTTAAGGACTTGAAGTGTCTATCAAGAGGAGAGAGAGAACCAGGTGTGGTCCAGCCTGGAGAAAATACTAGAGGAAGGAGGACTCAGTGCAGATACTCCACAACCTTGTGAGGAACATGAGCCAGATAAGAAGAAGAGAATCCTCCTGCTGGGTTCAGACTCGGATTCAGAGGAAGAAAATCACCACAGCAATGCTTTACATCGTTACAGAGCCGAGCCCAGTATTGCAATGGACCAGTGTCCTCTAGAGTGGTGGGCAGCTCATGCCGGAGCCCACGCTACACTGGCTTCCTTAGCTCGTAAATACCTGGCCACCCCTGCAACCACAGTACCATGCGAAAGACTTTTCTCCCTGGCTGGTAGTGTTGTGCAGAATAAAAGGGCATCTTTAAACTCAGAAAATGTCAACAAGTTAGTCTGTCTTAGTAACTGGTTAAAAGAGAAATAAGAATGTTGTGTAGTGTAGCATAAGGTACAGGATTATGTTCAATAATAATAATAATAATAATAATAATAATATCATGTCCATGTCCATTGCAGTTTAGTTGTGTTCAGTAATAAATAAAATTGTCACTGTTGTTTTTACTTTAAACATTACTTTATGTTCAGTAATAATTAAAACTGTCATTTGTAAACAATGTTATTATTTTGTGTTAAATAAGTTATAATTGTCAGACACTGTAAACTAATTTATAGATTTGTGTTCAGTGATAAAAATGTCATGATTATTGTTGCCTTCATTATAAACTTGTATTCAATATTAAATGGTAAAAAAATGTAATATCTGTATGTAAGTGTGATTAAATGTGATTAATTAGATTAATTAATCTGTACTCCATGTAAAAGATCTGTTCATCACTCCCACACCTCAGAGAAGTCTGCTAAAACCACGTATACCTCTACTGTATACCGCACTTTCATTTCAGCTCAGATCCGTATTTGTGCCACCCGGATGATGATGGGTTCACTTTCAGTCTGGTTTCATCCTCGTTCCATCTCAGTGAGTTTCTTCTTCTTGCCACAGTCACCACTGGCTTGTTCATCAAATATACATTTATAATTATAAGCAACACATTTATACTTATATGACCTTTATAATTCTGTTTTGAGACAATGTCCACTGTTAAATATTTATTACATTCGTAATATTTTTATTATTATAATTATTATTATTATTACACTTAATTGAATTGAGAGATCATAACATGCAGATTCAGATCCTCCGTGTGCTGACCTGCAGACTGTTGGTCCCCTAAACTCCCACGTAAGTTCTACTGAAGGTACAATCATCATCATCATCATCATCATCATCATTATTATTAATTAGAATATATTATATATTATTTAATATATATACATATAATAAACAATCATTGTTATACTACTCCTACTAATAATAATAATATTAATGATTTTTACCTTCTGAGGGCGCTGTTATATCACTGTTATATTATCATTCTTCTTCTCTTATATTATTATTATTATTATTATTATTTTTTTCAGCATTATGTATAATAATAAGTAATAATTAATATTATTGTATTGTAATAAAAAACAATTATTATTTTTATTATATTTCATTATTATTTAAAACAATAATAATAATTCATCTGTGACTTAACAGCGCCCTCAGCAGGTCAGTGTAAATAAAAATATTTAACTAAACAGAAATGTCAGTTTGGAAGTTTTACTGCCCTCTTGTGGATGCGTAAACGTCAATAATAAACAAATCATGAACTTATTTAACTTTATTTGGTTAACTTATTAATGTTTTAATACAGAAACCCAGAGTAAATGTGTGTATATTAAAATAATATCTAATTTGAAGTGACATGGTAAGAATTCTTAACATTTTCTAATATTTCTTTTTTGTATTAGGAAATTGAATTTAAACTCCATTAAAAAGGATATAAAGTCTTTAAATCAGGGAGGTGATGGATTAGTGGTTAAGGTGTTGGACTCTGGACTGGACCAGAGAAGATCTCAGGTTCAAACCCCACAACCACCAAGCTAACCACTAGTGGGCCCTTGAGGGCAAGGCCCTTAACCCTCAATTGCTCAGTTGTAAGTCTCTCTGGATAAGGACGTCTGCCAAATACTGTAAATGTAAATCAACTTATAATTTAATAACCTGTGTTAAATAATTGATGTGTGTGTGTGTGTGTGTGTGTGTGTGTGTGTGTGTGTGTGTGTGTGTGTGTGTGTGTGTGTGTGTGTGTGTGTGTGTGTGTGTGTGTGTGTGTGTGTGTGTGTGTGTGTGTGATTGTGTGTGTGTTTGTGTGTGTGTGTGTGTGTTGTGTGTTGTGTGTGTGTGTGTGTGTGTGTGTGTGTGTGTGTGTGTGTGTGTGTGTCTTTGTGTGTGTGTGTGTGTGTGTGTTTGTTTGTGTGTGTGTGTGTGTGTGTGTGTGTGTGTGTGTGTGTGTGTGTGTGTTGTGTGTGTGTGTGTTTGTGTGTGTGTGTGTGTGTGTGTGTGTGTGTGTGTGTGTAAGGAAAACTTTCTTTAGATGGAATGAGAAGGAAACCTTGAGAGGAACACAATATATTTTGCAGTGTGTGTATTTTCTCTGTCAGGTATTAATGCTGTACAACTTTCCTCTCTCTGATATCAGTGTGTGATGTGTTCAACTCTCATCACTCCCACACCACACAGATGAGAGGTGGAGATCTGTTCATCACGCCTCGGAGACAGGAGGTGGATATCTGTTCAGATGTGTCGATACAGGAGGTGGAGATCTGTTCATCACACACGTGTCAGAGACGGGAGGTGGAGATCTGTTCATCACACATCAGAGACGGGAGGTGGAGATCTGTTCATCACGTGATCAGTATACGGGAGGTGGAGATCTGTTCATCACACGTGATCAGTAGACGGGAGGTGGAGATCTGTTCATCACACATCAGAGACGGGAGGTGGAGATCTGTTCCATCACACGTGATCAGAGACGGGAGGTGGAGATCTGTTCATCACGTGATCGTATACGGGAGGTGGAGATCTGTTCATCACGTGATCGTATACGGGAGGTGGAGATCTGTTCATCACGTGATCGTATACGGGAGGTGGAGATCTGTTCATCACAGAGATGGGAGGTGGAGATCTGTTCTGATCACGTGATCGTATACGGGAGGTGGAGATCGGGAGGTGGAGTTCTGTTGATCAGCGCTGACGTTCTTTTGATATATATGGAGAAAGTGAAAAACGCCTCGTCTGATTTGTTATTGAGTCTGTGTGATGATTTCCTCTCGTCTTTCTAATAAGGTAACAGTGAGTGTGATTGGTGTGTCTCTCTCTCTCTCTCTGTAGGGGGATGAGTGAGGGGAGACACTTCTCTCAGTCTCTCTGGGCGAGTGGAGGTGAACACATGGTGTAGAACGAGGATGGAGATGGAAATGTGTCTGACTTTTCTTCTTCTCTCATCCACACTCACACTCACAGCAGCTGGTAAGTACACACTGATTCTTCACACTAAAACATCACACACTTCTCACTTCAACACTACACACCATTTTTCACCAGTGAATGGGAGAAATGTTCCTGCACTGATGGGAACTTTAGAAAAGTCTTACATTTGTATGGAAAAGCTGTACATGAGCGTACACACATCATCCTCAGTGCTTTTTCTGTCCACTCACTTATAAACTCACATCCAGATTAATGTTTACACTTTATATATCATTTATTGTCAGGAACAAACAACTTCAACAACATCATACTCTGTGTGTGTGTGTGTGTGTGTGTGTGTGTGTGTGTGTGTGTGTGTGTGTGTGTGTGAGCGAGAGAGAGAGAGGGGGGAGAGAGAGAAAATGTGTGTGTTTGATGTGTGATGTGTGGTGAAAAGGCGTGTGTGAGAAAGAGACAGAATAAGTGTGTGTGCATGTGTGTGTGTGTGTGAGAGAGACAATAAGTGTGTGTGTGTGTGTGGTGTGTGTGTGTGTCTGTGAGAAGACAGAGAGAATAAGTGTGTGTGGTGAGAGAGAGAGAGAGAGAAGTGGTGTGTGTGTGTGTGTGTAGAGAGAGAGATAAGTGTGTGTGTGTGTGAGAGAGAGAGAGAGAGAGAGAATAAGTGTGTGTGTGTGTGTGACTGTGTGTGCGCGAGTTTGTGTTGTTTTGTGAGAGAGCGAAGAGAGAATAAGTGTGGGTGTGTGTGTGTGAGATGAGAGCGAAGAGAGTGGATAACGTGAGAATAAGTGTTGTGTGTGAGAGAGAGAGAGCGATCGAGGCAGAGACCTGTGGTGCCCCTGTCGTGTGGCAGAGAGAGAGATAAGTGTGTGTGTGTGTGATTTGTGTCGCGATGGTTGTGTGTGTGTGTGAGTAATGTGTTGTGTGTGTTGTCGAGCGAGAGCGCGTGTGTTTGTGTGTGTGTGTTTTGTGAGAGCGGAATGTGAGAGAGTCTGTGTGTGAGAATGTGAGAATAAGTGTGTGTGTTGTGTGTGTGTGTGTTATGTGTGTGTGAGAGAGAGAGAGAGAGAGAGAATAAAAGTGTGTGTGGTGGTGTGTGTGAGAGCGTGTCGAGAAGAGAGTAGAGAAGAGAGAGAGAGAATAAGTGTGTGTGTGTGTGAGAGAGATTGAGAGAGAGAGAGAGAGAGATGAGAGAAGTGTGTGTGTGTGTGAGAGAGAGAGAGAGAGAGAATAAGTGTGTGCGGTGAGGGACTGTTGTGAGATGTGAACAAAAAAAAAAACAAGTTTGTGGTGTTTTCTGAGTGTGTCTTGTGTGTGTGTGCTTTTTTGTTACTGTGTGTGTTGTGAGTTGTGAGCGAGAGAGAGAGAGAATAAGTGTGTGTGTGTGAGAGTGAGTGCCCTGTGTGAGAGAGAGAGAGAGAGAGAGAGAGTGAGAATAAGTGTGTGTGTGAGAGAGAGGAGAGAGAGATGTGTGTGTGTGTGAGGTGTGTGTTATAAGTGTGTTGAGAGAGGAGAGAAGAATAAGTGCTGTGTGTAAGTGTGTGTGTGTAAGTGTGTGTGTGAGAGAGAGAATAACGTGTGTGTGTGTGTGTGTGAGAGAGAGAGAGAGAGAGAGAGAGAGAGAGAGAATAAGTGTGTGTGTGTGTGAGTGAGAGAGAATAAGGTGTGTGTGAGAGAAGAGAGAGAGAGAGAGAGAGAGAGAGAGAGAGAGAGAGAGAGAGAGAGAGAGAGAATGTGTGTGTGTGGAGTGAGAGAGAGAATGTGTGTGATGTGTGTGTGTGTGTGTGTGAAGAGAGAGTAGAATAAGTGTGTGTGTGTGTGTGTGTGTGTGTGTGTGTGTGTGTGTGTGTGTGTGTGTGTATAATGAGTTATATATCTATCAGACAGTGTGAGGTTGGTGGATGGTGGAAGTCGCTGTGCTGGGAGAGTGGAGGTTCTACATGAAGGACAGTGGGGAACAGTGTGTGATGATGACTGGGATATGGACGATGCTGCAGTGGTGTGTAGAGAACTGCGCTGTGGAGACGCTGTAAATGCACCAGGTGATGATAAAGCTCACTTTGGACCAGGATCAGGACCAATCTGGATGGATAATGTGGGCTGTAGTGGATCAGAATCGACACTGAAGGACTGTAGCTCACGTGGGTGGGGAGATTCATGACTGTGGTCATGGATGAAGATGCTGGAGTCACCTGCTCAGGTAAACTACAGTATTTAGAAATATCTGTACAATCTGTACATTTTTATGATTTGAAGTAATTAATTTGATTTGTTTTTAATAAAATGTGAAACAAATGAATGAAAACAATTTGATTAAAATAAACAATAATATTCTATTTAAAATTAAAAATATTATATTATTATAAAATTAGGTATTTAATTTATTTTGTAAATACACTGTAATGAGTTCTTGATGTTTTATTTGTAAACTAAATATTTACACCATGAAATAAAACCCAGGTCACAGAAAGTCGAGTCTCACTGCTGGTCCTCACCAATGTTCTGGGAGAGTGGAGGTTCTTCATGGAGGTTCCTGGTCCACAGTGTGTGATGCTGACTTTGACCAGCAGGATGCAGAAGTTGTGTGTCGAGAGCTGGACTGTGGGATTCCTGTGAAGGTTCTGGGATCAGCTGCTTTTGGTGGAGGGGAGGGTCAGGTGTGGACAGAGGAACTTCAGTGTAGAGGAAACGAATCTGAGATTTACTTTTGTCCATCATCATCTTCACACAAACACTCCAACTGCTCCCATTACAATGATGTGGGATTAATATGTTCTGGTTAAGTATCAGGATTGATCTTGTGTTTAAATAGAGACCACATACCTGTCAATCAAACTTGAAGGTCTTCATTTTCCTCTTTCACTGAGTTCTCGGCTGTTTGTTCAGGTCACACAGAGGCTCGTCTGGTGGACGGATCAGACTCCTGTTCTGGTCGAGTGGAGCTCCAGTACCTCAGTGAGTGGGGCACAGTTTGTGCTGTAGGCTGGGATATGAGAGCTGCAGATGTTCTCTGTGCACAGCTGGATTGTGGGAGTGCTGTGGCTGTGGTGGAGGTGGACTGGTTTGTGGAGGGGAGTGGCCACATCTGGGCTGATGTGTTTGATTGTCAGGGGAATGAGACACACCTATCACAATGTGGCATCACATCATGGAGTCGAGCTGCATGTTCTCATAAACACGATGCTGGAGTGATCTGTAACGGTGAGATATGAACATCATCTACACCACCTTAGTGAATAAAGTCCGTCTTCATTACAATATTACAATGATGTTCTTCTGCTTCAGGATCATCCATGGCGTTACATGAGGGACGAGTGCGCTTGTCTGGAGGGAGCGAGTGTCAGGGGGAGGTGGAGATTTATTTCAGGCAGGACTGGAGGAGAGTTCTCCTGGACTCTTGGAGTCTGTCTGAGGCGTCTGTGCTCTGCAGACAGCTGGACTGTGGTTCTGTGCTGAACTACCGTTCCTCTCCATCCACCACTCAACACAAACACACGTGTGTAACGGGTTTCAACTGCTCTGGGAGTGAAGATCATGTGGGGAACTGCAGCAGTGCACGCACTGTTAACTGCAGCTCTGGAGAACATCTCTACATCACCTGCTCAGGTAAGGAACATCTACAAACACAACATCTATAAATGATATACTGCTAGCTATAGTTTATAAATGTAGAAATGTCATAAATTTACAGAGAATAATATATTTAACACGGATCTATTATTGTTCAATTATCAATAATCTTATCTCAGCTTCAAAGTCCATCAGACTGGTCGGTTCTGGTGGAGACTGTGCAGGACGTCTGGAGGTTCTCCACAGTGGTTCATGGGGAACAGTGTGTGATGACTGGTGGGATATTAAGGATGCAGATGTGGTGTGTAGACAGCTGCAGTGTGGATTTGCCCTCAGAACCCACACACCAGCCTGGTTTGGTCCTGGAACTGGGTCCATATGGCTGAATGAGGTGGAGTGTGAGGGGAATGAGACGTCCCTGTGGAACTGCAGATTTGGGCTGTGTGAGGGTGAATGTGGACACCAGGAGGACGTAGGAGTCGTGTGTTCAGGTGTGATGACTGAGAATAAACTGTTAAATATATTAAATATGTATAAGTGTATAAATCCTCCTTCTCACACCAGAGTTTACAGAGATGCGACTCACAGAGGGCTGTGAGGGGAATCTGGAAGTGTTCTACAATGGGACCTGGGGTAATGTGTGTCACAATCAGATGGAGCGGGAAATAGAAACAGCAAAAATGGTGTGTCGAGAACTGAAGTGTGGAACACTCGATCGTTTGGAATCATCCAGTGCGAGAGTAAAATCTGCTCCGAACTGGTTGGATCATGTGAAATGTAGGAAACATGATTCTAATCTGATGGAAGTGTCCATCTTCACCCTGGGGGCAGAACAAGTGTGATAATCGTGATGAGGTCGTTCATATCACCTGCAGACGTGGAACACAAGGTACAGAAAATAACTGCTTAGATAAATCTTAGAAACATTGCTTAAGTAATGATATTTTAGGAAAAGCTTCTTCATTTGTTTTTGTTATTGACAAAGTATATTTCCTCATGTGTCTAAATAATAAATAAATCAAACAAACCCTGCTTTAAGTTCCATTGTTCATCTCAAAGTTCATTATTTATTTCTAACACATCAAAAGGAAAGATTTAAGGATTTTCAGTAGAATATAAAGTTATA